>JAJHUR010109892.1:1852-54685 GCA_027495735.1 Lutjanus campechanus | reverse complement strand
AACATGTTTTGTAAGGTCACAGTGACCTTGACTGCTGACCACCAAAATCTAATCAGTTTATCCTTGAGTCGAAGTTGATGTTTGTACCAAATATGAAGAATTCCTGAGGTACTGCCTTCATGAGAGTGGGATGGACGTTAGGTGGCACAGTGATCCTTGACTACCAGCTGTTAATCAGGTCATCCTTGAGTCCAAGTGGTCATTTGTGCCAAGTTTGAAGAAATTCCTTAAAAACATTGTTGGGATATCATGTTCACAAGAATGGGATAACCCAAAAACATGATGCCTCTGGCCACAGCTGTCTCTGAAGTGAAGCCAAAAGGTTTTTCAAGGATTTCCAAAAACTGTGAATCACAGAGATTCTTCAGCATGCAGGCATGGATGTGCACTGAACAAATTAGGCTGATCGGTCCAGTAGTATGCAAGATTAATTGTGGAGTAGCTCCAGGTTTGTTGGTAACACACACACACACGCACACACACACACAGACACTCACACATGTAAGCAATCACAGTAGCATTAGTCCTGTCACTGGCTGCCAAACTTCTCAGGTAGAACCTCTCAGCATGGACACTACACATCCACATTTTGCAAGCTTGCATTAGTGAATCTCTCAGAAACATGAATACAGCCCCACTGCAGCTCATTTCAGTTCAGTTCAAACTACTTTATTTGTCCCTCAGGGGGAATACAAGTATGCAAACAAAGTATACAAATACCCATAAACAAAGTTGAATAATCACACCGGATACATATTTTTCTCTCTTTTTTTAAATTGCGTATTGTTAACATGTGTATTTTAATTTTGTTTTAACGTATCCTAGTCATGACAAAGACTGTCAAAGTCAAAGTGTTAAAGGCCCTGTGTGTAGGATATAGTGGCATCTAGCAGTGAGGTTGTATATTGCAACACACTGAATACCACTCACCTCACCCTCCCCTTCCAAGCATATTGGAAGTACTATGGTGGCTGAGAAACTCAGAAAAGGCAAATGATCCTAACAAAACACAACAGTTGTTACTGTCAGGTGTTGACCAATACTGGATTTTTGGAACCGATGCCAATACAGATTTTGGGGAGTAAAAAAATCCATATATCAGCCAATATTTTTAATAGAGATCATAATTTACAGAGTATAGGATATCAACATAAGCACAGATATTTTGCATTGATCCCTCAAAAGTGGTTAACTTTGACTGGTATTGTTAATAATTATAAATAACTATAAATTAAAAACAAACAGAGCAAAATATATGTTTACTGTATATTAAACCTCAAACCTATAAAAGGATCAAAATACTGCCCATAAATAAAAAGAATCTGCATCATGTTTAAATTTTTCATAGAGGCACATACCGGACAACCTATATGCAATACTGATATAGACTGATATTGCTGTGATTGCAATAGTGCCTCTAGTTTATATGCTAATGAAAACATACTTATGAATATTATATTTCATTTCTGCCATACTCTGCCCATAGATCCCTCAAAGTTTTCCACACTGGACCTTTAAGTCACGACATTTTTGTCAGCTTGTAACATTCAGTGTGCAGACCTCACACTCAACTGCTTTTCTTTGACAGAATATAGTTCTGAAAATGTCTCAGGTCTGTGGACTTCTGAGCAACGGTGACACAGTAGGTGAAAAGACACGTTTCACAGCAACGCTCCGAGCACCACCAATGAAATTCCTTTCACCGCCCGCCACTGTATCAGGGTGGAAGCTCGGAGTGATATGTCAAAACCTGAGCATGCAGAACCAAAACTATCTGCACGGGTAGACACTGTTTTTGTCATTTGGGTGAAGAGGAGGTGAGAGAATGATCCTGATTTACTGTTGTGTCTGTTATCAACGGCATGATTCCAGTCTATCATTAGAGGGCAGGCTTGCAGAGTGAGAATAGTGAGTGAATGAGTGAAGAAGAGGTGCTTTACTTTGTAGGTATCTCTAATATATTAGTGACAACATACAGTAGGTGACAAAGCGCAGTTTATGTTGACATAAGTCTGTGGGTGTGTGATTGCAAAGCTAATATTATGACAGACTGACACAGAGGCTCGAATTGGATTATTTAGCAGCAGGGCTGATTAATTACTAGCCTAAATTAACATGGACCCTCATTAGTGTGTGGGTTAGCTCTGTGACTTCCTGTGTCTGATGTGGGCAACTTTTCTTTTTTTATAGCTCACACCTCCCTCGCTCTGCTTCTCTCTGTCTGTCCTGATATGATCTGTTCTCTCCCTCCTACTCCAGTGTTTTGACTCTTTCTTCCCTCCAGTGTGTTTCCCACCAACATCTGTTCATCAACTCTGTTTATATGTACGTGTAACTGATGTGTTTGTATGTTTGTGTGTGTGTCTGTGTGTGTGTTCGCTTGTTTGTGTCCCTATTCTCCGTTCTAATTAAGGTGATGGTCTGTGAAATCGCTAATTGCTGCCTCTTTGACCCAGCTGAGGTTTTAAGGGGCCGTGTTTGTGTGCCCGTGCACATGTGCATGAGTCAGAGTTTGGAAATTAATTATTTTAATTAAAAGTAATTTTTACGCAACTGTTGGCAACCTTGTATCTATTAAGACAGTGTCATTGTGTGTGGGCAAGTTGATGTTCTTTTTTGATGACAAAGAAATGCCTTTGTTAATACCGGGTCTGACGGATGACCCGCAAAAACGTTGTGTAACAGATAAAAAATATATTTATATGAATTTCTGGGTGCAGGCACGGGTAAAAATGAACTAATTGTGGGCGGGCAGCAGGTGAGAACAATAATATAACACATAAAATACAATAATTTTTTTTCCCCTGGAGAAATCAGAAACAAAAATGATTGTGCAGTATATTTAACATTTATATTCGCCAATACAGTAATATAAAGCCCAATCAGCCTGAAAGTCTTCAACACAACCTTTGACCCAACATCCTGCCAAACAATGTGACATCGTTTTGATCTGACACCGATGAAGGTTAGCTGACAGCTAGAACTGATGGCATAGAGGCAAAAATAACCTCAAGAGGACACCAGATTGTGGACAATACATTGTCAAAGACCAAGTTGGACAATTTGCACAGAGACTGTGAGAATAACATTGTCATATAAGCTTTTCATAGCCGCAAGTGAGGCCAATCATCACTATGAAAACACATTGACAGCTGCATTAGCATAGGCGTTGCGCCAGTTGGGAACACAAGTGAGTGACTGCGTATAATTGTGGGTTGGTTCGCAGGTCTTACGTTCACAGGTCTGGGTGGGATGCACATTTGACTTGGAAATAATTGCAGCTAACTGGTTGGTTCAGGTTCTCAGCCTATTTAAATCAGTTACTTCTAGATTAGTTTAATCAGCCACAGCACACTGAGTACACTCTACCTGGTAACCTAAATGGTTGTCAGCCTAATCAAAGTTACACAGCATAGCCAAGCAAATGAGGTCCATTTCTTTTTCACACAATGAAGCCTATCAAGCAAATTTACATACAGCAGCAACACACACACAGGCACACAGTGGTGGTGTGGATCACAGAGCAGAAAGGGACAGCTTCCATACAACAACAAAGTTAACAAGCAACATGTAAAAACAGTTAGCAGACCTACTAATCTTATTATTTAATTGGCTTCGAATGAGATTTAATGTTCACACAGTTTTTCTAGTCTGTCCCTCAGTGTTACAACATTAGTACAACAGCGACCCGGCCTGTGGTGGAGTTTTAGCTGTGATGGTAGTGCCAAAATCAATGGGATAACCTGCTTAGTAAACACTAAGACAGCATGTTACAGCCGCTGCCGTGCCCTTGTCTTTGTTTAACCTTTTTGCCATGTAGTTTGTCTATGTTAGAGTGTGTGGACCCTGGCCTGTGGTTGGCTCCAGCTAGGGTTGGGGGATGGCCTACTCCATTCCTGTCCTGTCTGGCCTACCGATTGGTGCGTTCTAATCACTGGGATCCAGCTGTTGGAGCAACATTATATGAGCTTGGCAAGAGCGTCAGCCTGGGTGGTTGACATTTGGCTTGCCGGTTGAGCCTCTCAATGTTGTTTCATGTGCCATGCCATTTAGAGTAACTGTCTTTGTGTAGAACAAAGCACTTTGTAGTTGTACTGAAAGGACTGGGCCAGGTCTACAAACTGATGAATCAGGTATTAAGGGTGCTGTCTCCTTTTGTATTTCTGTTTTTACCAAGGTAAGCTAGTTAGACAGGGGTTTTGTTTTACAGCAATTTTTATTTGTTGTTACCTTCTGGCCAGTAGTTATCTCCTCTTTTGTGAGTTCTCCTTTTGTTTTATTTCTTTCATTAAGTTGAGCAGCACCCATCAGCCCTTTCCCCTCTTTGCAGTTTCGCCTCTCTTTTTTTTATTGTTTGTCAATTTTCCAACTTTGTGTTAAATAAATAACTCTAATTTACCATTTACAACTGGTTTATGTTGCATTCCCTTTTCCACCACAAGCTAGGGGTCGTAACACGACATAAAACATGGCAAAACTTAGATAGCTTTCAAGTTTTTAAGACAGGTTGCAGACAGCCAGTACCAAGCCACCACTGAGCTTGAACAGTTATAGAAGCAGTCTGACAGAGTAAAATCCACATACTTTCAAAAATAAACATTTTATCCACTCAACTGTTCTGTCCTCTGATGTTCAGGGTCAATATAATGATTTGTGCTGGTACTTTTTACTCCTAATTAGTGCAGAAACAAGTAAATAGCTTTTGCGTCTACTCAAAGCCGTCCTTCCAACCCTCGAAAATAATAGACTAAGATGCACTTCTCTACTTATGAAAGTAACACCAGCGACTGTCTTACCCAAGAAAATTTGATTGAATAAAAGTGTAACAGCCAACCAATCGACCACAAGGTGTCAGTCCTAACCTTTACATCAGAACTTACTCAACAAACATTCCCAGTCAACAATTTCTCGAAAGCCACAGATGGCCATGAAGGAAAGTGATGCACTTCGACAGTGCAGTCAGCTTTTTGTTTACTCATTGTAACATACAGGTTGGGTACAATGGATCACGGGAAAGAGGTGATCAGTACATGAATGAACGAATTTCAACATTTAACATCGTGTATACTGAATCACCTGCATCTCTGACCAAATCAGAAACTTTTTGCATTGGGATTTCAATGGTGACTGAAAGCACAGTTATCAGGTCAGCTGTGATACACAGTGTAATACCTCCTGGTCAAAAATTTCATGAAAGACTGCAGAACCCACAGGAACAGGTGATAATTCTCTTGCAGATAGGTGGTTGCTGAGACTTAAAGGCCCAGTTTTGCACTGACCTGAAAGAAACACATCAAACAAACAGCTTGCTCAAGACCTGAAACTGAACAAAGACCTTCAAAATGAGGCCGTGACATCAAAGTGCAATAACACATGATGCAATCGCTTGCCTTAAAATAAAAGAACAAACTAGATTGACTCTATCTGTTGTTTTTCTCTGCCGGCTTGGATCCCTAAATGGAAAACGATGGTGGCAAAAATGACTACAACCACCACACACTACCCGTCACAAACTAACATAATATTCACATTTTCAATTTATATTTTATTTATACTGTACTTGTATTTAATGTATCAATATTTTTAGATTGACGATGAGTCACGTGACTGTGTGCAATGTGAAAGGGGTCCCCTTTGTTCTATGGTGTGTTCAGCTCTTTCTACATTTTGATCTGGGTTTGGTCTCATCAACTTTGTTTCCAGCCGTAACAGGAAGTTGTTTGCAGCAAGCAAGCTCCAATAAACCCAATACACATTACAACACAATACACTGTTACACAGTGAAGCATTTAGCAGCAAAAGAGCCGGATATTTCCCTGAGGAGTTGGCGAAGACCAAAACAGAATTAGTGGAAACATAAAGGCTAATGTTGCTGCATGTCTGCTGGATGTATTTGCTGACATGTTTGTTAAAAGGTGATATTATGCATTAATTTCTTTGACCTGAATGGAACGGACGTCACTATTTTGTGTCAAAATGTCTGCTGTGAAAAGGGACTGCTGTTCAGGTCAAAATGGACAGTATATGATCCCTAGTAAAAAGCTTTCAAAAAATGATTGGACTGAAAAAAAAGGAAAAATTCTGGATATTCATACATTTAAAAAAAAAAATCAGCTTCTGTCCACACTATTGTGATTACTACTCCTCTTCCAACTACTTTGTTTGCTTTTTACCACTTTATGGCCATTATAAAGTGTATCTGACAGCCATTAGCAGATTTTCTCCTTCCTATACCAGGAAGCTGGAAAGTTTGACAGTTTGACATTTTGCATGTAAATGATAGTCTGCTGCCAGGTTATTGATTTTATATGGCTTCTTTACTTGCAGTGTAATAGCATACAGTTCCAAGGACAATGAAGTGTTGCATGATAGAGCCATGTAGACAGGCCTGGTATAGAAATTGCTACTTAAGGGTCGTGTATGTACATAAATGCCAAATAGGTTCCCTTCATTTATTGCAGGTTTGTCTGAATGATTATGTAATATACTGTAGTTTAATTATGCATAATTCCAGCAAAGTGTGCAAAATATTTGGACATTGCATGTCTAATGTGATTTACAGAGACTGAAAGTCGAAGGAAATTTAACTGCATGCGCAATATCTTGAGAGGCAGAACAGGTATTAATCAAAGCAGGTCTTAATCAGACATCTATTCAGAGACAGCAGCTCTGACAGAGAGAGGAAGATGTCTGGAGAAGCAAAATCAGCGGATTCACAGAGAATGGGTGTTTTTCAATCCGCGGAAATGTCTTTTTGAAAACTCGAAAGCCAAAAATAATCAGAACACATCGGCTCTCAAGAACTAACTATTTTAGAGGTTTTTGGAGAAGCTGTGGAGTGATCACAACCAGTCAAACCATGAATGACTTGCTGAATGGGCTTACTGGGCATAGTCCCGAGAGGTGAAGGAGACCCCTGGGATTCACCTGCAAAATGTGACTGAGAGAGACTCAAAAAGACCACAAAGAGAGACAAAAAATACCACAAACAGGTGCAAAACAACCTCAAAGAGATGCAAAATAACAACAAAGAGATGTCAAAAGACCACAAAGTCAGGCAAACAACCAGATAGATGCAAAACAATCACAACGCAATGCAAAAAGCCACAAAGATATTAAATGACTAGAAACATAAAAAGACTGCAAACAGACACAAACACAGACACAAAGGACAACAAAAAGACATTAAATTACTACAAAAGGCAGTAAACAAACATAACGAGGCACAAAATGACTACAAAGAGAAATGGAATTACTACAAAGAGAGACTAAACAAACACAAAGACGCAGAAAATTACTACAAAGAGACATGAAATTGCTACAACGAGACACAAACACCCACAAAGAGACTTGAAATGACTCCAAAGACAGACAAAAACACCACTAACAGGTGCAAAACAAACAAATATCAACAAAGAGATGTCAAAAGATCACAAAGTGAGACAATCAGACAGATGCAAAATCATCACAAAGCAATGCAAAAAGCCACAGACATGCAAAATGACTAGAAAGAGGCACAAAGAAATATATTACAAATACTGAAGAGACACTAAACAAACACAAAGAGACATGAAATTACTACAAAGAGACACTGAACAAACACAGAGGCACACAATAACTATGAGGAGGCATGACAGTACTACCAAGTGACACAAAAATGCCAACAAAAAGTCTAAAATGACAACGAAGAGACTTGAAATTACTGCAAAGAGACAAAAAATGACAACAAAAAGTCACAAAAATACCAGAAAGTGATGGAAAACACCCAGACAGAGACACAAAAGGACCACAAAAAGATGAGAAAGAACTAGAAAGAAACTTTTCCATGCCTTTGTCCGGGGGCCTATTGTCTCATAATCCAACCATGGTCACCCCTAGGAGTCAATTGTCGATGAAACAACCTTTTTCCTTGAATTTCTTTCATTTTTCCCAACCAATATTCTCCCTTCGCTACAGTCCACATTTATTTTCGGTCAGAAAGCAAAAGTGGTCTGCTTAGATGTGAGCTGAATGGTAAACTTTCTGTAAAGCAGCACAGAGGCTCGACTCCACAATAAAAAAAAAAGCAGAAGGACAAATTCTGTGTGTTGTAGGAGATAAAACTTCCTATCTGTCTAGTCTCTAAATGTTTATTGTAGCTTTCCAAGTCGGTTATTACTGTATCTCTTATGCAGTTTTGAAGAATTTTATCTTTTTTTGCTGTCCTAAGAATATTGCAGCTCATAAATCTATATGAGACACACTCACTTGTATACACACACATACACCCACATTTACACACACAATGGCACTGTGATGGCAGCATCCTTGAAGACACACATGCACAGTGAAGCGCACACACTTGTGTCAATAATGGATAGCGGAAGGCATCAATCAAAGCAATGGATTAATGTAAAAACACTCCCTATGAGGCCAGAGATCAATCCTACACACATTTTCTCCCTTTTCACATCCAGATGACACTGCCTGCATACACAACAACACACCATCCACAGCTGGAGTGGTGATGACAGCATTGTAAAGTGTTGTACTGTGGTCCATCATCAGATTATTGTTCATCATGTAGAAGCTAGAGGGCTGAGAGCTCTATCTATTGAGCGCAGACAGAAAGAAAAGAGGCAGGAAGACAGCGAGAGAAAAGAATGGACGCAGAGATAGTAAGGACATTCGACAAAACAGCATGAATTGCATCAGCTGTGAATCATCTCGTATCCTGGAAAGATGTGAGCGTTGGTTTGCGTGCATGCATGCGTGCGTGCGTGCGTGTGTGTGTGTGAGGGATAGAGAGAGCGACAGAAAGAAGGCAGACTGAGATGATGAGAGACAGGCAAGCAGACAAAAAGACACGGGGGGAGAGAGGGTGCAGTTGTAGATAAAAAGCAGACACGAGCTGTGATTTTTTTTCCAAGTGCCGTGCATGTACTCGTGTTTCCTGGATCTGTCTGCCTCGGAGCCAGTTGTCGCCTGTGACTTAACGAGACTATCTGGGTAGATAAACATGAATGAATCTTTACATGTAATTCCTGCAGTCGTGTTCTGCCATGAGAAGGGCAAAGACAATCACTCATGAGATCACTAGTTTAGCTTTTTTATCTTCTTAGCCTCTTGTTGGAATCCCCTCCTCTTGGAGTCTTGGTTTCTTGTTATATACAGTATAGCACTGTTAAGATGACAGCTGGCCATCAAATGATTCTGTAATCAAATACAATGGCTACATCTACATATACAAGTTGAATGCAGGTAAACTGGGATACCTGGCGTATTGGGACAGTTAAGCTTTGTGAGGAATATCTTTTCAAGGAATACACAGTGTAACCCAAAACCCAATGCCTATGCACAGCTGGAAAGGCATCTGATAAGAAGATAACATCATATACAGTAAGTGGGTGTGACGTTGCATGCAGTGACTCCATCCATCCATGCATCTTCAACCGCTTATCCGAAATCGGGTCGCGGGGATAGCAGGTTCCACCAGGGGAGCCCAGACATCCCTTTCCCTGGCTGCATCAACCAGCTCTGACTGGGGGATCCCGAGGCGTTCCCAGGACAGGGTGGAGATATAATCCCTCCACCTAGTCATCGGTCTGACCCGTGGCCTCCTCCCAGCTGGACGTGCCTGGAACACCTCCCTAGGGAGGCGACCAGGTGGCATCCTTTCGAGATACCGGAACCACCTCAACTGACTCAAATCACAATGGTGAGTGTGATGACATAGCATTCTGACATAAAAATTGTTAACCTTATAAAAATCTAAAAAAAATACTGTTTCATTCCAATTTATTTTACTGTACTCCCTCCACTTTTTTGAAAAACATATACTTAGATTGTGTCCCATTTTACCAATTGCCTACTGTTCAAACGGGACACCTTGTTACTGTAAAAATGGGACACTGCTCTGTATCATTTTAAGGTAAAAATGCTTTTGAGTATCATGAATACATATTGTCTTGAGAAAAGAAGATTCTCTGAACGAGATGAAATGTAATTTCAGCCAACACTGAAAAGGCTACTACACCTAAAAAAAAAATCTAGCTAGCTATCTTACTTGTTCTCTAAACATGTATAAAATATTTTAAATAAATATTAAATATTTATATAGAAAAAAATGAATAAATAAATAGCCTAAAACACCAAAAATAATGCGCATTTCAGAAGTCAATGGCAGACAAAAGAGAGGCAACAAAGAAAAAGGGGAGAGGTGAAGCAAGGAAAAGGCAAGGAGAAAAAGTGATCAGTCATGCACAAGTTTCACAGCTATGGCTGTTGGCTCATGCACGGTGCATGACACCGTACCGTTTGGGACATCCCAAAAAGTACACTGCAGAGGAGGGTGCAGGGTTGAGGTATAGCCTACAACCCTGACCCAGGGGAGAAACACTTGTTGTACTGTATGTGGTTGTTTGAGTACACTAAAATGTTTAAATTACTTAGCCTATCTTATTTAATTTCTCATTTTGACAAGGAAGGCGACTCGTTTTGTCAGTAGTGCCTGTAAAAAAGAAAAGTGTTCTGGGGAAAGATTGGGCCCTTGCACTGATGTTCAAGCACAAGGCTGTTTTCAGCCCCGGTTCAGTTGTGTTCGCCGGGAGCTCTCAGCCTGGTAAGAATGAGCTACTACAACTGTTTGCCAGAGTACATCCATGGACCGCTAACGTTACAGCTGCATGGCAGTGGTGTCTTCCCCTGGTTGTAACATGAACAAGGTGACATGAATAGTTCTGTAATCAATAGACCTTTTTCACAGCAGCCATTTTGATATGAAATAGTCATGTAAACACAGATATTACCAGTGATACTAATTCAGGTTCCATTCAGGTCAAACAGAGTCAGGCTGCTGCTAATGTACATGCCTCTGCTACGCTACACTAACAGGACCTTAATTGGTAAAACTGTAATATAACCTGTCCTTAACCTATTTCATATCAGTACGGCTGATATTTATAATTTGTTTTTGGTGGAAATGCTCCGGTCAAAATTAAATGTTTCTACCAGAGCGAGTCTAGTTCCATGTTGGTGGAAAAGCCCCCCCCCTCTTTAAAAAAAAAACAAAAAATTATGACTTTCTGTGATGTTAAAATGATAAATGTGTTTCCTCTTAAATGGTAAAATCATCCTTCTATCTGTTTCCGTTCTGCTTGTTTTGGAAAACCTATACTATGAGTGTTTTTTTTTTCTTTGCTTGTTTTTTTTTTGCTTTTGAATTAACAGAGCGCACATTTACACCGTGCCAGCATCCTTCTGTGTCTCTACAACACAAACCCATTCAGTCTACCTTCCTCGCCTCTCTCCTCATACATCAGCCCCTCCCTCCCTCTCAATCTCTCTGTCTTTTCATTCTAATGTTTTCTCAACTCGTCCTCTCTCTTCTTCTCACCTCCTCAGTCGCCCACACTCTTCCCCTTCTTGTCTCTGTTTCTCCTCCCACTTCTCTCCCCTCCTCTCGTTGCTCTTCTCTCCCAGCTCGCTTGTTCGCCGGCTCCCTCCCTTCCTCCCTTCATCTCTCTCTGCATTGCAGTATCTGTGTCAGCCATCGGCAGAATAGACTGTCGGCTGTGTGTGTGTGTGTGTGTGTGTGTGTGTGTGTGTGTGTGTGTGTGTGTGTGTATGTACACGCAAGCTGCAGTCCCTCCTAAGCAGCTGGACAGGAACTGAGATGGATAGGGTTTGCTCACCCCACTCCTCTCTTTTCCTCTCCACCCTCTTTTTCTCATCCATCCTCTCATTTTCATCTGCTTTTGTTTCATTTCATTCTCCCTTTTTTCTATAATAAATTTTTATTTTGTACCAACTGTTTTCTTTTTCTTCTTCCCCTGAACTCTCCAAATTTTCTCACATTACACCTTCTGATCCATTTCCTTGGCTTATCTTCTCCTCTCTTTCAAATTTCTTTTTCCCCCCGCCTTGCTAACTCTCATTTTCTGATTTAAAACCTGCCCAAAGTTTGTTATAAAGACACGCAGTACCTGGCTGAACATCGTTTAACCTCACATGACCAGCGCACAGTTCAAGACTAGCCACACTGCTGCAAGTGAGAATACGCGTCCCTCCCGTTTTCAGACGCTGAAGTCGCCTCCTGCTGAGAGTGGACTTCAGGACTCTGGTATCTTTCCTCTCCTCCTGTCTGGCAGTCTGGCCGGGTCCAGCTCAGCCTCCTTTGATCTACTGTGCAGCGACTAACCAGCCACCACAAACACCTGAGTTCTCTCTGGGTCTAACGCCTGAGGCCACTTCAGGTTGTTTTTCTGTGGTCACACAGACATGCAAACCTCTTCTTTCCAGCTCCTGAACTGACGAATCAAGAGCCCTGAGGTGCAGTGGCCTGTGCCTCTGTGGATCTTCATACTAAGTCACCATCATAGTTGAACCATTATTACAAGCGTCATTTATTTACCATCTTTTTAAGAGAGCATTGTTGATGACAGAGTTTTAAGGCTGTGAATTGTGTCCAAAAATGAACACTGCTGTCCAAATAGTGAGAATAGTATCCTTAAAACAAAAGCCCACTGCTCTGAAAATACACTCTGAGAGAGAGTCTGAGAGTTTAAGTAATAATTATTAATTAATTAATAATCTTGTAGAAGGCATAGACATTTATAAGGCAGTGAGACAGCCAGCCAATTAACTCAAAGTCCAGAGAATATTTTCGGAGTGATGGACTTTTGTTTTCAGGATAACGGGCTTAGCTTTACATTGACATACAATTGACAATAATAAATCAGTTGATCGACTTACAGTGGAAGACTGTTATTGTCAATTTATGATGTTGAGTGTGTCCTGCACTCCTGTGGAGCTCCTGCAGAGCTCCTACAGAGCTCCTGCAACCCACAGAACTTTCCCAGAATCTGGGGAGAAGGAGGCAGCGTGAAACAACTTGCTTTAGATCATATAATAAATAGGATTTCAACCTATTAGATATAGTATATGGCTCCAACTGCAATACTCATCTTTTAAAGATTTCTTTAAACAGACACAGCAATAAGATGGATAGGAAATGTGTTGAGCACAGGAGACTGACAGGCTGCATGTGTGTGATGAGTGTTTTTCCAGTCATGGCTGATTTCTAATTATGCACATTTTCTTCCTTCAATGATGTACCAGTAATGATCAGCTCAGTCGGGTGGCATCCTGCTGGTACACTGGCACATCAGAACTTCATCAATAATATGTTTCCTCATTAATATTCTCTATGCGGTGAAGAGTGCCAACAAGTGTGTTGAAGGGGCACAGCCCCAATTTAACCCATAAAGGCTGGTTTAACCTCATGAGGAGTACTACACTCTAAAGCCTGCAGTGCAAAGTCTTCTGTGGACCCCAAGGATGGATTCAAATGTCTGAGAAAATAACTCTGATGAGGGCTCGGAGGGTTTTTTTGGTTTGTTTTTACAGAGAGCCTGTGTTACAAACTATGGGCATGGAACTTAAAAGATGTGGGCATTAGTTGTTGCATGATGGATCCAGTGTGTTTGGAGCTTAGCCATATACACAAATTACCCCTAAATTATCCCTTTAAAGGTCCAGAGTTTAAGATTTACAGGGATTTATGAGCAGAATATGGCAGAAATGGAATATAACATTTATAAGTATGTTTTCAATCACGCATACCCACTTGAAAATGAGAATTCTTGCATTTTAGTTACCTCAAAATGAGCTGTTTATATTTACAGAGGGCACAGGTCCTCTTTCATGGAGGCTGAATGTTTCACCACCATATTTCTACAGTAACCCAGAAGGGACAAATGGGCCAGATTGGGCCTTTCACATTCTGTGCAGGTTTTGCGGCCGCCATAGATTCTCCTATATGTTTGGAAGGGGAGAGTGAGAATAGGTGTTTGCAATCTGCAAGCTCCCCACTAGATGCCACTAAATCCTTCACACTGGTCCTTTAGATCATTTTTAAAACTCACAACAACAGATTCTTTGGTTAACCGAGTTTTTAAAGCATACGTCAGTGAAAAGTAGTCAGGTTTCCATCCAAATGTAGTGCAGATTTTCACCCACTTGTCAAAATAATATCACCAATTACAAAAAATGGCAAAAGTTTCAGAGGACATTTAAGCAACATGCTTTATATACATCATGATTACTCACCAAGTCTGTTTCCATTACACTTTGTTGCATTTTGCTTTTATCACTCCACCAAACTTTTTTTGTGATATTTAAAGTGTTGTTTTTGATTTCCTGTCTTCCTGTCAGGTTTTTAAATGCACAAATTAAAAATGCACATATTTTGGATGAAAACACACTTAATGGTATTCTGACACATCCAGCAGACACATCTGAGTGATCTTTCCGACCTTATCACCAGACAAAACGTTGACATTTCATGATTCTGTAAATTCCTGGATTACATTCAATGATGTGTCATGTTGAATGCCAATATTTTTTACTTACTTATACAATATACATATAATACTACAGTCTGGTTAAACTATGGGTAAAGTTAGGCAATTAAAACATTTTCTTAAGGCAAGGGAGAAGTTGTGGTTATGAAAATCCCTAGTTTCCATGCATATATGTATGCAGGAGTTTAGATGACTAATAATAATAATAATAATAATAATAATAATAATAAGCCTCAAGGGTGGTCATAGACATGTCTACAGTGTAAATTAGTTTTTACCTGTTAATATGACATTGTAGCTCCAAGCAAAAATCTTTTTGCCTCATTTTCTTTGCATCATAAAAGTGTTTTTGTGCAGTTTTAATAATTATCAGCGGTAAATTATTCATAGACGGCAACCAGGGAGATGTTTGTCATCTGTTTCCCTGCTCCATCTCTCCGACATTGTAACTAATTTCATGTCCCATTATGTGCTCATTATTTTCAAATCCTGCTGTTTTTTGGCTCTCACATGCAGACGCAGACCAAACCATCAGAAAGCCAGCTGGACTAAACATCGCTAATGATTGAGGTAGCATTGTTGTTATCGTCCGGTCAATGTCCCCCCAACACACACGCGCATGTACACACCGCTGGTTTTTAATGACAGTCAGATAGCAGAGCTAAACATTGTGGGCTGAGTGGCAGCACATCGAGTGTTGCACCCGCTGAGACATAAATGATCAGGACGCAGGGGCCTGATGTGTGCAGCGGTGTGTATGGGTCAGGTATAGGACACAGTGTGGAAATAGGCTTTGCTTCTCATTTTAAAAATAGAAACTGCTTTGCTTCTAATTCTGTAACATGGCGGAGCAGACTGTTTCCATAAAATGAAATGACCTACCACCTGCTCACATTTTGGAAATGACAAGGACGGTTAAGAGCCTGGCCTCGCTGGAGCCGAGTGTAAAGTTGAAGTAAATTGGTTGGGTATTAGAGTGCAAGCCCATGTAATGACTTGCTGTACGGATTTTAAGATATGCCGTAAAGCTCGCAGTCAGCTGCTGAAGTGATGCTCCCTCAACCTTCAGCCCTCAGCCTGGATTTCTGCAGAAATATTCTGGACAGGTCTGCACATTCCTGTGGTCAGTGTCTGTTCAGAAACATTCAAGTGGCATTTGGTCAGCATCTGAAAATTATACTAATGAAGAGCAGAAGAAAAATTCCATGTGTTCCATAAAACTGAGACAAGAGACAGACTGCAAAACAAAAAGAAGTGCATAGGCAGCAGAGGATAAGATATGCTGACTTATTCTCCTCAATATGAGTCTCCAAAACTGCCTTTCAATACAAAAATTAGCAACTTTTTACCCTCATTGTCCTGCCTGTGAAATGATCTTGTTTTCAGCCATGTGAGGAGCTTGGCTTCAGGCATACAGTAATATATCAGTCTGTTGGTTGACATCTTTGGACCAGACTGAAATTTCTAAACAACTAGATTATTTGGACATTTTGTGCAGACATTCATGTTGCCCACAGGACATCTAGCACCATCATTAGGTCAAAGCTTCAACATGCCCAGTCCTCTAGTTTATGACCAAATATCTGCCAAGCCAAGTACATTACCACCAGCCTCAGCTGGACTTTGTTTTGGTGACAATTACCAAATGTGACGTTGGACTTGGTAATATGAGCTTGTTAGCATTGTCACTGAGAGCATGTTAGCTTTCAGAATACACGACCGTGCACCTTCACAGAGCCATTAGCATGGCTATAGATATACAAATTGTACAGATTAGATAAAAGAGGGCTGGACTCGACTCACATGACTTGGATGTGAGTCAGAGTTGAGTCACAAATTTGATGACTTTAGACTCGACACATTTTTATAAAAGAAAGGGTTGAAACCTGACTTGGATTTTAACACCAATGGCTCATGGCCTCACTCGGGCTTGAGACTTGAAAATACTTCATACCTTTCCCCATGAAGCCCAATCATTGAAAAGTATCCAATCAAGTTGCAGCAGAGAACCATGAAGAATGAACTGAGCACCAGTCAGAAAAAATGACTTAAGATCATTTTGTGCAAAAACTACAAAATTGCCAACAGTAAAAAAAATTCAAGTATGCAAAACCTGAGGGTCAAAATTTATAGATGCAACTACTTCCAACTTTGTTCGACATTTGAAGTTGCACAGAGAACGGTAAGTTGAGGTAGTTCTGGCAGATTTTACTGCAGAAAGAAAGTAGTCCCAATAGATTCCGCTGCAAAAAAGAAAGTAGTTCTGTTAGATTCTTTAAGTTTCAATGGGCGGAGATGTGTAGTGTTTTCAAGATTCATATCAGTGGATATTTGAGGCCCCTCGAGTCTCTAAGTGGTCATGTCTTACAGCGCTGTGGCAATACAGTGTGACAGTGACGCACACACCACAAGACAACACATCAGGAGCCAAATTCAGGTCAGTGAGTAGATCAGTCAGTCAAGTGGTGCTCTCTCACCTCATGTTGACTAACACTCGCTCACTCAGTGTTATTTCCTCGCTAAGCTCCAGTTTGCCTCATCTGTATGTGACAGTCTCAGCTCAACCAGACTCAAGTCAGCAAACTTGTCCAACAACAATCATTTCTCATTAGATTTTGAGCGACGCTCGCTCATCTGCTGTTGCAGTCTCATAACTTGATTGGGATTTCTGCAACAGATGTGAAATTAACGACTGTGGTGTGACACTAAAAGACGGCTAATCTACCGGAGCATAACAAAACATTAGCGTGGATGTCTTCCCCTTGACAATACATTGGGTGACTGATGCTTTGTTCCATCACTGCCATAACTTGAGCTGATGAGGAACACGTAACTCTGAACTGCAGAGCATCTGAGCTTGTCTTTGTATCATCCTGCTTTGGCTGATGCTCCTCCTTTGCACGTCAAGTCAATGCTGAACATTTTGCCATAAATCGAACCCAGGGAGACTTCAAATAAACTCATTTTTGCTAAGATGCTCTTATTTTGACAGCCCTCACACTATGCTGTCAAATTAATTTGAGAATGATGTGTATTTTAGCTAGTTTGGAGCTTTTGTGTTGTTCAAGAATAGCTGAATTTTTCATTCTCTGTCTGTTATGGACAGGACTGATGGATGATAGGTAGAGACAGGTGAATGGTTCATTTTAGGAGAGATCAGATTGAGAAAAGAGACAAAGTGTTCTGGCTGTTGGACAGCTTCATGACTATTTGTTCTCTGCTTAAAGAGGGGTCTGCTCAGAGCTGCAATCCATCGATCATTGTCCATCAGTCCCCATCTCTTCCTGTCTGTTTTTCAATCATTCCATCAACCCGGAGACCCATCTGTATTGGCTCTATCCATTATTCACTGCAGCCTTTGCTCAATCTACCCCTATCAAAGGCCATCCACTGTATCCTCTCGGCCTCATGTCAGTCAAGGCCTTTGCAATGACCAGAGAGGCAGATAGACAGACATGTACAGAGTTCCATTTATCTTTCACTCAATCTCTGTCAACCTACAGAGGGTCTGACTTGTCTCTGCTGCAGAACAGAGGCCTTAGCTAGCAACCAAGCAAGGTGTCCGAAAAGTCAGACATCACCGGGAAGTCACTCCTTCCTTCAGTGACCAGAAACATGGTTTTACTTATCTCACTGGACATCAGGGTGTCATTTCTTGGTGGATAGGTTGTAGGGGACGGAGGAACAGGCCTCTCAAGCAATCTGAGTTCATGCAAGGCAAAGTAGCTAACTTTCCACACGTCATTGTGGTTGAATCACAATGTCACATAATGCACGGCGGCCCAAAAAGACTTTCATGCATTGTGAAAGAAGTGTCCCCCTCAGGATGAATGGGAAGAACTTTGGTGATTCCCTGTCTTTTTATCTAGCACCATCATCGGGCCAAATTTTGAATTTGTCCAAATATCAATTGAAATATCAGCATCAGGTTTACTTTGTTCTTACATTTGTGTGCTAATCAGCTAATGTTTGCATGCTAACAGGCTGAACAAAGGTGGTCCACATGGTAAAGCTTATACCTGCTGAACATCAGCATGCCAGCACCACAGAGCTGTTTACTCTTGTTGTAACTTACAGAGGTGGAACCAAGTCATTGTTTCACAAGTCACAAGCAAGTCTCGATTCTTTGCACTCAAGTCCCAAGTCAAGACAGGCAAGTCTCAAGTCCTAAACTTTGGATTTTGGGTCTAAAACGACTAATAATTTTAACAGTGAGTTTTCAGCCTTATTGATTTTCAAAGCTGCTTTGCTGTTATGCTAATGTTAGCTAAGCATTAGCTCACTCTGTAAATATTCACTTTGACTTATCATTCTTTGTGCAGCTTCAAATGTCAAACAAAGTTGGAAGTTGTTGCATCTCCATCTCTAATTTTCAACCTAAATGATTTGCATACTGCAGTGTGTTTTTTGACCACCATGTAGTTTTTGAATGCAAACTTTGGTATTATTTTTTCTCCAACTGGGGTTCAGTAACATAGCCTAACATTAGCTCTTCGTGGTTCTCCTCTGCAACCTGATTGGATATTGTCGGATCAGTTCAAACAAAGTGGATCTGGGGAATTTAGTGTCAACTTACTGAGAATGAGCTAACGAGTTGAGTTAAAGCTGATTCAGGAAATGATGGGAAATTATTCAATTTGGCGCACACTTTTTAAAGAACATACCTTTAAATCTTTAGGTTTGGGAAAGGTATCAAGAATTTTCTAGTCATAAGGCTCAAGTCCAGCATGAACATGAGTCCAAACAAGTCACTGGTGTTAAAAGTCCGAGTCGATTAGCAAGACTTTTTTGATTTTGTGAAGTCGAATCTACAGTAATGTCATCAGATTTGTCTCTGGAGTCTGACTTAAGCTTTATGACTCGAATTCACACCTCTTGTCACATAAGCTGCATTTAGTCTATATGCAGTGCATACACCATGCATTATGAACTGAAATATTGTTGCGTGGGTGAAACTGTGTGAAAGAGAGAGGCAGTGGGAGTTATTAAAAGGAGAAAGTTTAGTTGACACCCTGTTCTACCAACACTCTGAGTGTATGTGAGCCTAAGGAGCGTCACTTTCTCGTTGTTTTCCTCAAAGTCTGCACACGGTAAAAGATGAGAGATGGGACAAAACATTGTGTCAGAATTACAACCTGGCAGACAAACTCTCTGATCTCTCAACTATCATAACACCTCACCCTGTTACCTTTGTTTGTTTGTTATTAGGGAGGAGATTTTTCGAAAAAAGAAAAAAAAAAGCCTCCCTGCCAGATTAGATTGCACAATGTGTCAAGAGGGATGCTGGTGAAAGTAGTCGCAATCAATTTCAGTTACAGTCGGTGAATTGATGGATTTTTGTCTAGCTCTATGGGACCAATAGGACTGCGGCAGAAAAAGCCTGTGTTACTGAAGTCAGACCAAAGCAGACACTGACACTAATTGGATATACTGTAGTGTAGATTTTTGTGTGTGGGAGAGACAGGAGATAGAAATGCAAATGTTGGAGTGACAACATTTGGAAAGCCTTTCCCTTTGTGATTCAGTGTTGCACTCATTACACCTCTTGTTGTAGGTGACTGTGCCTCCATTTTGATGGATAAAATCAATGTTGTGAGCGGTGGTGGAAAGTAACATTTTCTAAGGTACATTGAACCCACTCTGATGTCACCCATTGGTTTGTGGATGACTGTTTTAAAGCCTAGAGTTTGCCTTCTTCATTTGGGAGAGTGTGGAGCTGATGGGTGATGTACTGCGACTTAGTGGTGCATGGCGTTGGCTTCTCTGCACAGCAGGAAAAAATGGTGGCCACTTGGTCAAAATCTTGCTCGTATAGAGAGCCAAAGTCATTCCTCTTCTGGCGGACTACCATGGGACCTAACTTCAGACAAAATATGAACTGTAGTCAATGGTGAAAGACAAATGATTGATTCCACTTCAATTGTGTCATAAATCAGACATATGTTTGTCAATTGAAAACCTAATTTTAAAAGTCAAGAAAGTTGCCATTTGTCGTAAAACTGATGAAGTATCAGACTGTGAAGACACGTAATTAGAAAGACTACATGCCCAAAAGGCACGTGACGTCATGACTTTGTCCCCACAAAAGCTGACGTTACCCGCCAGAGCTATGACGCCTGTGTGTTTTTGTACCAAGTGTAGTCACACAACAGCTGCTCTTACTTGTTCTTTCTCCTTACTGCTGATAAAAGGACCAGGAGTTGTTGAATAAAACACTTCAGGTAAGATAATGTTGCAAGGAGCAGTGAGATTGGTGTTGATAATGTATATAGTGCGAGATGTGTTTCACTGAGCACTAAACTACAACATGTCTTTTTGTCAGTCATTTCCTGCTTTATTTTGTAGTTCTTTTCTTCCCTCTTGTTTCTGTTTTCTTGACTTCCTGCCTTTGTTCTTTTTTACTTCTTTTTTTGATCACTGATTATTTTCACTTGTTCCTAATTGTCCTCGCCTGTCCCTGTCTCCTCCTCAGTTGCCAGTTCGTCCTTTTTCTGCTTGTCAAAACTCTTCGGGTTTTCCAGCAGATTTCTCCCTCATGTTTTTTTTCCTCTGAGTTTCTGGATCTGAGTTTTTATTTCCTTGCAGGTTTTGTTCATTGATTTTTGTTATTAAATCTTCTGTTTTTTACCTTCACTTGACATTTCTGACCCATCCAAGAAAAAAAACAGTCATACTTCTCATACTTTTCAAGTTTTCATATGGTTTCATTTTAATATGCTATATTTTCATATTAAGGCATACATAGTAGACCTAGCAAACTGAATCTGTTTTGGGAAGCTCGAGCAAAAAAAGATGTTGGGTCCCTTCTGCCTCAAATCAATTCCAGAGCACACAGCACAATATAGATAGCATCTTCATTATATTTGCACAGTGACCAACCAGCACTTCTATACTGAATACTACCTGGCCCCAGGTTTTCTGCATATTAGCCTGTTTGAAGTAATTCAATAAAACACAACTGTATTTAAGAAAATGCACCATGTGAGCACAATATGAACAAAAATAATAAAAGGTGTTAGAACTACAGTAGATTTTTGACAAATGGCCCCAAGATTATGTAGCCTAATAATGCAGGCCCAGTCAATATTATATTTAGCGCAAATTCCTAGCCTGGGAACCAGATGAATCTGCAAGCTCGTGTTTCATTACTTTAGCAGATATGTCTGGCCGGGAGATTTCCACTAGCTCTTGATCTCTATAAGCCACTTACAACTGTTTATTATTTAGTATGGGGCGGCTCTGATACAATGACTTACAGAGGAGTATCACCAGTGCAATGCACCAGACTCACAAAGCTCAAATAAAACTGTCGCACTAGGCAGTACTGATCAAATATAAGTCAAGATTCTGCCACCACCTTGCCTATTTCTGGTCTCAAATGTTTTCAGAAACACATTTTAGTGTGCTGTTTAGATGGAATTTGCCAATATGCATGTGTCACATGTGTGCTTCATCATGTGTTCTGTTGCTAGGCAATATGGAGATAATCAATTACCGTGATATATTTTATAAAATACTTCAAACTCAATATTGCAGCAGTATTGTCTGGATGACTTTTGGTGCTTTCACAAAATATTCATAGAATGAGATTTTTGATAAATAAACATCAGTCGTGTATATGATGACTAAGTGGGTAAAGGCAAATAATTGAACAACAAGAGCAGTATGATGATATCCAAAATTGAACAAAATATCTAGTCTCATATTATCATATTGATATAATGTCAATATGATATTGATACACTGCCCAGTGCTAGTAGTAAGTCTATCTAAGTGGCAGAGATATTGGGATGCAACCACTGTGCCCCATGGAAATCGAAAATTAACTTGGCTGTTACAGACATTTGAGAATTGGTCTGGGGAGACCATACAAGCAAATTCCCTATCAAAATTGCAAGTAATCAAATTTCCAAAAGCAGCTTATACACCGTGAATGAGGGCATTTGCATCACCTGGAAGTTTGGGGCTGCAGATTTATCCTATAACCGTTTGAAGGGAGGTAAATACTCATGTTCGGAACCACTGGACTAAATTGCCTAACCGTACCTATGTTAAAACTAGCTCCAACTCCAGCTCTAACAATAAAATGCTGGTTACGCATTGATTCATCAGAATTACAGTTTTTCTCAAAAGTAAACTTCACAAAAGGAAGGAACTCAAAAGGAACACAAAGTCTGAAAACGCAGAACTTATGTATCAATGACAAGACTCCAAGACCGCTGTACGCACAGTTCCTTTGTTCTGACAAAAACAGAAACTATTTATCATTTTACTGGAAAAATTCGGTTTTGAGACAAGAGAACTTGGTTCAGTGTTTAATTTTGCAAGAGATTTGTAGAGTTTTGTGAGTTTTGTTTTGTTTTCAGTTTTGTGTTTTGAGTTCTGAGAAATCGAGCAGTTTCCAGAAATGTGTTTAGAAAATTGAGAAAAACTCTCAAAATCTACTAATGTAATTTGCAATAACATATGAATCACAGAGGCAATTTTACGGCCAGAACCAGTGATTTTTCTTCCAATACTTTAAGTACAATTTGTAACATTGCTTTTAATTAAAGGTATAGTTAGCGATCATAATCCGACACACTTTTCGTCAAAATCATTGTATTTCTCCTCACTATCCGCAAGCTGTCACTTCTGAGAGCATGCTGAAAAAAAATCCGGTTTCAATACACAGCCTGGGCTCTGAGTTTCAGCAGATAAATCTGTGGCTCGGTTCGAGCCACCAAAACATGGGTCCACCCCCTTACGCCCGGGGGGGGGCGGTTCATACTCGTGCACAGGTCAGACATAGTGGGGAGGGGGAGTAGTAGGTCACGTAGCATGCGCAGTTAGAGTAAGAGAGAGGCACGGTGAATCAGGTACAGATAACAGCCCAAGAGAAAACGGTCGGAGGAGCATGAATTAAAAAAGAAGGGCTACGACCATGAAAGGCCGAAGACCCGGGTCAACATCGGTGTAGCTTTCTGACGGTGGAGGGAACTCTGCAGATTGAAAGGTCTGAAAACGGACGCGGAGGTCGCCATCTTTCTGCTGGACAGGTGAGCAACATTAGCTTTGCGGTGCTTCACATAACAGTAACAGCCGTCGGGCATTCATCATATTCTCTAATCTGCCAAAATGTACTGTTGTTGTGATGTTATCTATTTATAATAGCAGTCGAGTTGTGGGTACAGTTGTCTGATGGGTCAGCTAACCTTAACTTTGCGGCTTAGCAGTGTGCTAACTCACAACCTGGCTATTTCAGCTGCTTTACTGCTGCTTTGGTTTCTATGGCCGATTCCATGACAATGCGCATCCATGAACTTCGGGGGTACAGCCCGGGATGACGTAGGAAGGGAGGGGTCGGTCTGTATTCGTTTACACTTCAAATATCAACAACCTCTCTACTCATTTTCTCCCACATCGCTAACTACACCTTTAAGTAAAAGATCTTAATAAGTCTTCCACCACTGATCATGAGAGTGTTCAAGGTCTTTAGAAGTCTTTCTTTACTAACTGCATTCAAATAAGTAGAAGTGTAATACATTGCTTTCACAGGAAAAGGTACCACTACTGTTAGCGAGCACAGAGAGAACAAAAAGAGCTCACATTGCCAGCATCAGGGACAGTGTCTCTGCTCATACAATACAAATAATAAGCGAAGGACAAGCAAAGGGGTCAATAGACGAGGGAGAGGACTTGAATCCAGACTCAGTCATTGTCTACCAGCGGCCTTCAGTCTATTGGTGATTCATGACTGCACATCAATGTGATTGTATTTTTTAGCTGATCATTCACATAGCATTTTTCTTCCTCGGAGACTGTGGCAACGCACACATACACACATAGTGGAGGAGAGACGGCAGCACAGGAGCCTTATTAGCAGGAAGGATGGGTTATACATATGCTAAGCACACATGACCAGCTTGTCATCAGTTAAAGTTCAAAGCAGTTAATCATCTCTCCCTCCTGCTTCTCTTTTTCTTGCCTGCTATCTCTTTTTCTCTTGCTTCCTTTCTGAAGGTTACTGGGAGGAGACCACAGAGCAGAGACACTCTGCAGCTCCGACATCTTAGATAAATACAAATCAGATAGATGCTTTATAATCCGTTTGTTATTATAGTACCCCGAGGCAGACATTAATTGTACCCCAAAGCGGGTGTAATTAAATAAATTTTTGGTTTGAGTTTAATTTGTTTGAGTATCCATGAATTTGAAAATAGAATACAGTTTTATTTTGAAAAGTACAGAGGCAGCACAGTTACTTTGCAGTGCATTTCAGCTCCCCCGATACAAATATAAAGGCTAAATCTGCACCTTGATTTGAATCTAGCAGAGCTAGCTCTCTCTCACGGATTGAGACAGGCTGTAGTGTTGTGCCTGTAGCCGTGGCTGTGTTTTGGTTGTTTTGATTATCACCCATTAGTTTATCATGGGTATAACACTAATTACATGCAGGGTTTGTGTGTGTGTGTGTGTGTGTGTGTGTGTGTGTGTGTGTGTGTGTGTGTGTGTGCTGGTGAATGTTGTACTGAAGCCACTGTATTCCTGAACTCCTGGTGTATTGGTAACATCAGTCATACCATATAGAGGCACTGTGGGTTCAGATCTAGTGTGGCTTAATGATGCTCTCTTGGCTAATGTTTAAAGAAGCAATAAAGAGGAGTACAGCTACTGCAGCCACACTACATGTTCTTATCCCAGCTCATCACATAGTGACAAAATATCATCCCTTGGCATCTGATACAAAGGTACAAGGCACCTTTAGGCTGCAGTGTCTGGCACAGTCAGTTATTTTTAACATGTGATTAACACTGTGAATTTGCAGTTTCGTTAGGTTTAGGCACTAAAATTACTTGGGTTTAGGCACAAAAACTACATGATTAGGATTAGACATTAAGGACCTGATTTACTAATGTCCTGAAAAACAGAGTGCTAAATTACATGTGCATTCTAGTATATTGCACGTTTGGTTGGTGTGCTTTTTGATCAGCTAAGAATAATGGTGTAAATGACAACAGGTGCTAACACTGTGGAGACAGCAGTATGTGAATGAAGGTTTTGCAGGTTTCCGCCATGGGGATTTTGGAGGAAAAGCAGAATGACAGCAAAGGCAAAATGAAATTCAATTCCACGAGGTGTTAGTGTAAGAGGCAAATAAACATATTGTTGAGCTACAGCAAAAAAAAAAAAGACAAGAACAACAGATGAAAACAAAAGAGAAGTGTGGTATGTGTGTGTGGTATAATCTAAGTGTCCGCGAGCCGCGACATTAAAAATTAAACGCAAAAGACGCCATTTACACCATGTTTTTAGCCGAAATGTCAACTGTAGCATGTAGCCGGTAGGATGCAAACATGGCGATCTTGTGAGACTTCTGCACGTGTGTCCATTAAGATATATACAAAGTCTTGCTTACACCACACAAGCAGGATGGAGACATTTTGTGTGCTTTTTTAAAACCTTTTATCCATGGTCACCGTTCACTGCCATTGTACTGGATGAGGCTGCTACCCTGTTTCTCCTAAAACTCCAGGATTGTTTTGTGAACTGAAGACCTTCACCCATCATCACGTCGGCATAGAGGTGAGTACATACTGAGTGGCTTATTCTCACAAAGTGGAATATCACTTTAAAGGGTCATTGTGTGGAATTTAGTGGCATCTAGTGGTGAGCTGGCAGATGGAAAACACGTGTCACCCTCCCCTTCCAAGTGCGAAGGAGAACCTACAGTGGCTGTTAAACTCTGTATCTACAAGGCAAGGCGGTGCAACATGATGACCTGAGTGGAAGAGGAAAGGAGCTTTCATACTGGACCTTTAACTTTTTCCTGAAGTGTATGAGTTGACTCCGTTTCTACCTTTTAAGTTGTCACACTGCTGATGAAACTCAGCCATAGGAAAGCCAGCTGTATTTCAGAAAAAAAAAAAAAAAAAAGACTTCAGACATACAATTTTAAAATGCAAAGTGCCTCTCCAGGCCTGGACAGGAAGACAAGTAGGCAGTTGAAGCTGTAATTATTACTGGGGTGGGGGTTGAAAAATCATGGGCATATGCACCACAGATGAGATTATAATGACTCTACAGTGCAGGTAGTATTGAAATAAGCCCATCGTTCATAGGGAGATGTATTCCACTCTGAGGCCTGTTATTTGGGGTTGGCAAAGGCAACTTTAGCCTCAACTCTGGGTTTTCAGACTTACATTACTATGGTAACTTATGCTTCACACCTTATCTTGAGAAATATCATCATCATTCATAGAGGATCCTGTGGAGCTCAGTGTGGGGATCGAGAGAGGGTCCTTAGGAAGCCAAGAGTGTTCAGAGAATGGCACAGCCATTTTATTGTACTTTTGTATATCAGTATCATCATACAACAGAAACTGATGGACACTAAAGCCTTGTACTTGTATTAAGACATAAAAGTAAACCTACTTACCTCTTTGAATTATGATTTTTATGTTTGCTCCCAGGACCATGAATGAGTGGGCTAAAATAATCATAACGCCGTAGGAATACATCCACAGTAAGCAACACATTTATTTAATGGAATTCACAAATATGATTATAGTCAGATTGAGTCGTGTCTTAATGACGGTGCAGTGATATTATAAGCCTATTAACTTACAGTAAGCGTTCACATAGACTGCATGGTTTTGCCAGCTGCATGGTAGTGTGACCGCTTAGTGTGATTGTGGTTGTAAGGTTCAGTGAAGCAAGATAATGAAAAGATATCCTGGGTAAGTTGAACTTGCTTTATAGCACAGGCTTCTGGTAACTTTTTCTTGGATCAGCCATCCATGAAAAGCCAGGAATCAAGTAGTTTTCACTGCACTGTCTAACTTAAGTTCTTTTGGCCACCTCAGGTTTGTTGAAGGCTGCTGTGGATCGGCTCTATTTCTATATTTATTTTTATGTAGGGAAAAGTTATTGGAAAGGACAAAAAAAATCTAATCAAACAAATCTTGCTGATTTTCTGCCGTATGAGAAACTTTGTACTTACACTGGTTTCTGCTGTGATACTGTTGATCAGTTGTGTTTTCTGAGGCAGGCAGAAGCTCGTGACACAGCAAATGTGAAATAATTTCAATAGTTGGATGATTTCAATCCTTCAAGTGATTCTAATGGACCCGCTCTCATTCAGACAGGTGGCTGAAATTATGACTTGGAAAGAGTTAGACTCTTCCCAGCGCACTGAAATTAATTTCCCACAAGACATCAGACTTTTACACTTTCAGGTGCTCATGAACTTATTTGGGCATGAAAGTCACAACCAGTGACTTGAGCACATTCAGGTCTTTTTCAAGGTGTATAACTGAGAATGGACTGAGGAAAAGTGGGATTTTACTTGAGTAAGTAAAATAAATTCATCTGAAATAGTTACTCTTTTTTAATCTGCATTGTTTTGGTGAAAATACAGTCTATGGTTGACTATTACAGTTTTTCAAAGGTCATATTGTCACAGCACTACAGCAGTAAGATGGAAACTCCTCTTATATTTTCAAGCTCTGGGGTGAATCTAAACCCCATACTCATCAATTTAATATTTATGATCCTCCCCCTGATGTATATGTATGGTCATCATGTTTTGGTCTGACGGCTGAATTGACCAAGCGTGCACACAATCACCTTTAGGCCCTTCCCACCGGTCATGAATATTTAGGGAAATTATTCCACCGGCGAGACAAGACCGCATAGAGGGTCTCATACGGAATAGAGAGAGAATTTTCCACAACACTGGAGTTGTTTATTCAGACCTGGCCTATTTATTGTGTTCACTGGGAGGTTTTGCCTTTGCTTCAAAAACCTTGACGGCTGTCTTCATCCCACACGCATGGTGAAAAATTTAAACATGGACTTTTCACCTTGTCATATCTTTCTCCTACGGCATTCTCTTAAAAGCTGTGCTGACTGTTTTTTGTATTAACAATTGATCAAATGACTGATGATATGAAGTGTGGAAGGTATTGCTTGTCGTGACAAACCCACAGAGATTTACAACTCAACTCTACAAACTTCTCTTTCGATAACCTAATTTCCAGCTGCAGCAGGAAGCAGTTTTCAGCATAAAAGCTTTTATATACCCACGGTAGGAACTAAGCCTACCTTACCTTCAAGTTAGCAAGTAGCTGGTGAAGGAAGTCTAAGAAGTGTCTGTACCTTTAGGACACTAAAGGCCAACAATATCCTTGTCAGGACTTGGTGTACTGTATACCAAAACAGTGCTAAAAGTTAGCATGAGTAACCAACTGCCGTTAGCATAGCTGGTGCAACTAGCTGAGTCAGTCCTGGGGTGCCAGGAGCAAAACCCAGCAAGAAAACCACCTCAATACTGTATACTCTGTTGTCAAACTGGCCACTGTTGGTCTTGTAGGTGGTGTTCAGTCACTGTTCAGCCATGTTCATAAGGAACTCCCAGTCCAGGAAGAGTCAGCTGACACGGGGGCACTATAACTGCATGGCAGAGCTCCTGAGCACTGTGAACACCAGTCAGTAACCACAGCAAGTACCTCCCTCGGTGCCTCTTTTTACAAGAAACACTTAACCAATAAACACTCCGATAACCGTTTAAATGAGAACTTTAAACACAGTGTACTTAGGCCAAAGGTTTAGTGTCGAAATGCAGCAACTTTCTTTCATTCAAGCATCAAACCCCTATAGTTGTTCAGCCAATATGGACTTACACAACAATACTTTTTTACCTGAGGAAGGAAAAACAAAAAGAAGGCAATTTAATGCATAATACTCTATACAGACATGGCTGAAATATTGGTACTCTTGTATTTTATTAAAAGAATGCACGATTTGCCTGGAACAGTGTTGAAACTGAGTTATCTTTATTGTTATCAATATACGTCTGCATCTGGTTTGCAGTGGAGCAAAAAAAGTAACTAAATTCATGCTTATTTGACAAAGACATCCTAAAACTGCTTGGACTAAATATCGGTATGCCCCCTTTAAAAGTTGTGAGAAATTATTAATGAATTAATAATTGATTTTCAGTGATTTTTGAAGTAGACTATTGTATTTTAGTTAGTATAACAGGTGTTTTCAATCTCGTAATCACTCATGCAGCCATTTTAAAAGAAGACAATTAATCTGCTGTTTTGTGCCACTGTGTGCAGCACAATGAATAGGGAAAAGAGAAGGAAAAGCAGAGTGGTCTGACAAGATTAGATTAGACAGTTACAAGACCATCTCCAAAGAGCTTCATGTTCTTGGGGCCGCTGTTGCCAATATTATTAAGAAGTTTAAGGCCCGTTGGACTGTAGCCAACATCTGTGAATGTGGATGCTAGAGGAAAATTGGCCCAAGATTGAACAGAGTGATTGTTGGAATGGTCGAGAAAGAAACCAAGGAAAACTTCAAAACAGATCCAAGTTGATCTTAAAGTTCAAGGTACAATAGTTTCAAATTGCACAATCTGTTGCAGCTGTCTGAATGAAAATATACTGCATGGTAGGAGATAAAGAAGGACTCGACTCTTGAGAGGGAGACTTTGCCGAAATGCATGTTGACAAGCCGCAGTCCTTCTGGTGCTTTGGACAGATGAAACAAAAGTACAACTTTTGGTAAATTGGACCAACTCTATGTTCACAGAAGAAAAAGGGAAAAAAAAGAAGATCATATCTACAGTGAGACCCAGGGGAGGCTCTGTGAAGTTTTGGGGCTGCTTTGCTGCCTCAGGTACTAGGTGCCTTAACTCTGTGTGGGGAACAATGATATCACAAGACTATCAAGGAATTTTGGAGTAAAACATACAACCCAGTGTCAGAGGGCTGTGTTTTGGCCGCGGGTCATGGGTCTCTGAGCAGGATAATGACCTCAAACATACATCAAAGAAGCGGCCTGCCATGATTCCATCTGCGAAAAGAGCTGAAACTGGTAGTTGGGAGACGGCACCCGTCACAAGTGAGAGAACCGGAGCAGTTTGCTGAGGAAGAATGGGTCAAACTACTAGTGGAGAAGGGAAAAAAAAAACTTAGAGTTGCAGAAAGTGTTTGACTTGCCTCGGGGCTGTGAATGTGCTATGAAGTTAGGGTTAGTTAAGGACACCAATATTTTGGGCCGTGTCATTTTAATTTCATTTCATTTATTATAGACCCGCTCTGTTTGAAAAGTGCCCTGAGATAACTTGTTATGATTTGGCACTAGACAAATAAAATTGAATGGAATTGAATTATTCGTGTGATGGTTTTGACTTTTAGTTTAGTTACTTCCTGATTAATGTTGCAAGAGTCTTTTCACGTGCCTCTTGGTTTGCTTAACTTCACATGCCTTGGTGTCATTCCTTCTTTTTTATTTGCTGATTAGTTTCACCTGTCTGTTATTCACCACTCCTCAATATCAAGAGTATTTAGTGTGTTTCCCTCATGTCATTGCCAGTTCATCTTTGCCAAGCCATTTCCTTGTGTGAGTTCTCCTAGAGTTTTTTCTTTAGCTGATGTTTGCCTGTTTTTGGACCTTGGATTTCCTGCCTACTTGTTTACCTCTATTGAACTGTTATCTGGCTTTGACCTATGCCTGCCCGAAAGTCCAATAAGCCTTTTGTATACTGATTTTTGCCAATTAAATCGTTGCATTGCACCAGCTCTGCCTCTGAGTCTGCATTTGGGCCCTATTCCTTGTGTTCCTGGGTCCCTACCTGCTCAATTTTAAGTTAAGATGTAAATCCAAAGCAAAGTTTCAGTTATTTCATTGTGTTTTTTCATTTAAAGAACACAAGAACAGTACCAATATTTTTGAGCCACGTTTATACATGACAAGTACATTATATCAGATATAACCTCAATAAATAAATTAAACACGGTAGACATATGACAAAACTGAGCTGTATATCTTATAATAATTGCATTGTAATCTACACTCATGTCAAATATATGAAAGTGTACAAATAAATGGCTGTCTACCCCAGATTGTCCTCTTAAAGTTGTGTTAACTAACCTAATTCCGGGTTGATTAAAGGGCAGTTTCAGTCTAGATTTAAATGGTGGTGATATGTGTGCCATGCATTATGAACATTGCAAATGATCCTACAAAGCATGAAAACAACTCACTAGATTTTCAGACTGACCAGGATCACAGCATCTGTGGGAAAATGACATAATTTACCATCACTTAACTTTAGCTTCCAAACAGCGTGGCTAATGATAGCATTGCTAACACCAGCAGCTTGCTCTCCTTGCAGGTTGATGTCCACATGCCTGTTTTAAATGTGGTTATGCATTGCTCCATTTGATACTGGTTACATGTACAGCCTACGTGCAACGTTATTTTCATTTTCTATCTCAAAATACTGTTAAAACCATGCTGGTTTTACAAGCTGTCCCACTGATAATAACCCCTCTCACATTGCACATAGTCAGTAGATCCTTAGATCTTGCAAATATAAAAATATTGATTACCGCAGCTTTGAAGTTCCCAAGAAATGGCTAGCGGAGTGCTTATTGGTCACGTTTCCAGCTAGGGAGGGACTTGTTGCAGACATTGATTGGCGTTTAAAGCAGCAAATATCGCTGAATGTGCGTGACACCCATCCTGCCATGCAGCTAAGGCTCTCCATGGATGTAACGCGGGCTGGGAGCTTCTAGGGATGCAAATTTATTAACACCCTCAAGTGAAAGATGAGTCATCAACCGTTTCAAATCATTTTTCAGAAAAAGACAAAGTCTGAAATATCAAAAAATACATGGGAATATTTGCAAAATTACTTTTTTGACATTGTTGGGACACATTTTGATTTTGACTTCATGGTAACTTTTTTAAAGCTCTCTATCTTATGTATCACAGTGTAGGCCACAGGTCCATATGAGTTGTAGGTAATTGCCCAAACTCAGGCCCCATGCCCTCACATTCAGAAATTTGATGGATCAAGGAGATAAAGGATAAAGGAAACAGGTCAGACAAGAGCAGGACATGCAGGTGATCATTACTGTGTCCATATTCAGTCCCCTGACTGTCACATTCAGGATGCGAAGGGAAAGATTTGCTTTTCAATCACATATGTTTCTTCTTCTGGCCCCAGAATCCATGCAGCTATACCATGCAGCTATATTCAGATAAAACATCAAGCAAACCTCATCCATACATGTTCAAGGCAGAGGAGAAAGGGAACCAGAGTGGAGATTTGCAGTAAGTATGTGCATGAATATGTCCACCTCTGGACATTTATACATGGACATCTAGAATGCATCAGGACAGCTTGATATGCTAGAAAGCCAAGAGGAATAATGTATGACTTGGCTGAGCAGAATATCCCCCAAGTATGACTCTGTATGGCTCTCACCTTCCCACTCCGTCTGATGTTTATTTAAACATGGTTCTCAGGCCTGTCGAGCCGTTCAGCATCTTAAGGTCCAGCTCAGTTGCTTTCTCCCCACCTCACTTAGCCTCTTTCTGTCGCTTTCTTCTACATAATTCAGAGGACTTTGCTTGTTGAGCAGAGTGATTGAAAGGGTCACCCGCTCAAATCTGCAGCCTCAAAAAGGAAATGTGTGTTTCCCATGTGATGGACGTCAGAGGTTAACAGTTATTGGCAAGAGCTGGATACCACCTGGGATGTTGCTGGTGATGATAGTGGAATATCAATGTGATGTTATGTTGTCCAAATTGAAAATAAAGTCCGCACACGGTAATGGATCACCTCTCCTTATCTGCACCCGGCTGGTCTACACTGGTTTTTGTTTACATCCATTCCTAATGCTTTGTTGTATATGTATGTATATGTATATATGTACATGTACATATATGTATATATATATATATATATATATATATATATATATATATATATATATATATATATATATATATATATATATGTATATATATATGTGTGTATATATACACATATATATTGCACATAGTTTAGTGGACTTTAACTGTGATGCATTCACCAACTGTTGTGCATACTGAAGTGCATGCATTTACTGACTGTTGAATGTCTGCAAGTGCAGGCTGTTGTACTAACTTAAAGAATAACTTTGGTATTTTTCAACCTGGGCCCTATTCCCCCATGTGTATGTGTGTGTATGATTGATAGGTACAACTTGTTTAAAAATTGGTTCAGTATTGAGGGAGGCAGATGCAGCCAGCAACTGCGAAACGAGTTATAACGGTAGATATTAGGGCAAATATGTCCTGTAAAAGTTTGTGCAATAAAAGTGCTTTTTTTCACCACAGACTGGATCAGATCTCTCAACAGTATGCTTCACTTACTGCTTGCTGTGTGTGACGACATCTCGTGGGATCTTTGTTTGTTGCCAGAAGAAAACAGAGTCATGCTGAGAGCTGGTCAGAGCAGAGTTAGCTATCCCAGAGTTCAGTTGAGAGTTTTACTGCAACTATTGAAAACAATGGTTCGTGTTTGTGCTTATCTGAATTGCAAGAACAGGATGTCGCGCAACACCCCGTGCAGCTTTCATAGGCTGCATTTGTTGGACAGCAACATGCTGAAGTCATGGCTAATTGTGCCACAATTGGATTCTAACGCTCCTGTCCAGACACTGCGCCTTGCAGACCATTGGACTGCCAGCCCAAGAAGAGAAGACATCCAATCCCGAAACACTCCACCAAACACACCTCAAGAAAACAGCTGTCCCACTCACTGCAACGAATACATTCTTCAACAAGCGAAGATCCCGCGAGATGTCATCACAGAGTGAACAGTGAGAGAGATGCTTTGCATGCTGTTGACAGAGATTACACTGGCAATCTGAGCTGGACTGTGACAAAAAAAAACACAGCTTTTAATGCACAAACTTTTACAGGACATATTTGCCCTAATATCTACTGTTATAACTCATATCGCGGCTGCTGGTTGCATCCACCTCCCTTAATACTGAACCAATTTTAAAATGAGTTGTACCTATCAATTAGGCACACACATACACATGGGGGAATAGGGCCCAGGTTGAAAAATACCAAAGTTTTCCTTTAAGTGCAGTTAAATGGTAATGCATTCACTATCTGTTGAAAGTACTGAAGTGCTCTAAAACTGTGATGCATTTACAGACTGTTGAATGTACTGAAATGCATTTAAACAGTGATGCATTTACTGACTGTTGTATGCACAGGAGTGAATTTAAGCTGTGATGCTTTCGCTGATTGTTGCACATACAGAAGTGCATTTAAACTGTGATGCATTCACTGACTGTGTATGTACTGAACTGCATTTAAACAATGGTGCATTCATTGACTGCTGAAAATACCGAAAGGCACCTAAGCAGTGATGAGTTTGTTGAGCCCAACTGTGGTATGTACTGAAGTACATTTAAATGGTGATGCATTCACTGACTGTTGAACATACTAAAAAGGGCTTTTAAACACTGACTCATCCACTAACTTTTGCACATACTGAAGTGCATTGAACACTGATGCATTCACTGACTGCTGTATGTAGTGAAGTGCATTTTCACAGTGACAGCATTGACTTATTGTTGTACATATCAAAATCCATTCAAACAATGATGCATTCACTGACTGTTGAACATACTTGTTGAACATACAGTGTATTTGAGCAGTGATGCATTCACTAACTGTTGTATGTATTGAAGTGCACTTAAGCGATGGTGCATTCACTGACTGCTGTATGTACTGAAGTGCATTTTCACAGTGAGGCATTCACTAACTGTTGTATGTGTTGAAGTGCACTTACAGTAAGCGATGGTGCATTCTCTGACTGTTGCACATACTGAAGTGCTTTTAAACTGTGATGCATTTACTGACTGTTTAATGTACTGAACTGCAATCTAAACAGTGATGCATTCATGACTGTTGGACATATTGAATGGCTTTAAATGTGATGCATTTGTTACTGTTCAAAGTACGGAAGTGCAGTTAAATGGTGATGCATTCACTGACTGTTAAACTGCATGAATGCCTGAACTGACGTGGAAATCTAAGTACCTGCATCGTCACTGACTATGAATCTATGATCCATCTATGATTCCCAACTCTTCGCTCAGGATGAAATGAAATAAGCATGTTTTCCGACATGTGAGTCAAGTCACGAGTCACACACACTCAAAAACTTAGTCTTAAAATCCACAACTTCCCATGATGCAAGGGGCAAATTTGCTTTCACCTCAAGACAAATGGATCCTGAGGAGCCACATCCAGAAGATATGTGTAGCACAGGTTTTGCCCAAAAATGCAGCCAGTCTGACTCTTCTGAGAAGTAAATGCATTTTCTGCTCCAGAGTTGCTGGAATTACTGTGAAATAGGAGCTTTTTGGATTTACAGCTTCAAACAGGCATGCCATGAATGCACAGTCAGACCTCTTTTTGCCATCAGTAGAAAAGCCACAAAAAGTGTTTTGTGATGATAGAGGATGGAGATAGTGTGCTTTAACATTACTTCTGAATGAGAAATGCCTAGAAGGCTTGAGTCTGAAGGCACACTCATTGGAAAAAAAACAGTAGCATTGGCATTCATCATGTACTTCTGCTGCACATTATTAGACTGCTTTACTTTATCAGCCTTTGTCAAGTTAGTAATTATTTTCATTTTGTTCAGAGGGTCAGTATGTTTATGGAAATGAGCCCAACTGTCAAATAGTACAGTTAAAAAGAGCATATGGTAATTTGTGCTCAACAGTCTGTTTTCTCTCACGAATCTTTCCTTGCTTGTGAGGCGGACGCGTTGACATTGACTCATTGAGGGGGAAAATTTAGCCACATTTGGCACTTGACAGGCTTCCACCACGGCTGTTTGAAGATGTCTGTAAAATCTTGAGAGTATAACTCGGGAATGAATGCGATACGAGCCATCTAATCGCAGCCAGCAGCCTGTCGGATGAGCACAGCCTACCTGTGACTGACAAGACGGAGAGCTTGCGGCTTCAGGCCAGTAAACACTTGACAGACAAGACTGCAGCTTGTCAGTCAACAAACTCAACAACAGGCAACCAAATATGGAGAGCAAAGTCTGCATGACGAAGCAGTTATTTCTGGGTTACACACAAATACAATAACCCAGTTACGACCACTATTAACACTGCTATCTCTAAATAAGACAATGATTATAGCTACTGTTACCACTGATAATAACAACAATAAAAAAAAATAAACCTTGTAAATTAGAATAAACCTTCAAAAAATTGAGGGCAATTCAATATATGTAATTTATCATCTATATATATATATATATATATATATATATATATATATATATATATATATATATATATATATATATATATATATATAGTATATAAGTTAATAAACATCTTTGTTTTAAAGTTTATTTTTATGAAAATGTTGGCCCTTTAAAATTGTGTCCCAGATTTCAGTTAACTCTGTCAATTTTTTACAAAAACATGATTTAATCAGGCACAAAAAGGGTTGGCTATAACCCTTAGGACCCCTGTTTCACTTCCTGATTTCAAGCACTGGTAAGCTTTCTATTTCTGGACAAATTCATGAAATAATATTGCTATCGGATGTGATGTGTCAACTCCAGAGCCCTTCGAAATCAAAACTAAATAAGAATTATGGTTTAAAACTGTGAATTTTGATTAGCTTTAAGAGAACTCTTGGCAACTTAAAAAAAATGGTTACTCGCTACAACAATGCTGTGAAATAAGAAAAAATGTAGATGCTAACTCCATCAGATTTTCTATCTCACAGAATATGATGAATTTCACATCTATATCTAGAAAAAAAAAATCAGTTGGAGGCTGGCCTGTTACAAGGTTTAATAGCCAAAAGTTTGACCTTTATATTTTCCAGCATTATTGAAAAGTAGAAACGAAAAAGCCTTCAAAATATGGTTTTGTCCCAAATCTCAAGAATGAGTGATTCAGTTGAGTAGGCTACATGACAAAGAAATCTGAGTATTTCAGAATTTCTCACATTAATACAATACAGACTACCTGTTAAACACTCTAATGAGGCCAAGTCACTCTATTCATCTGCTTGCTTGTTGGCACCCAGTCAGGGTTAAGTGCCATGGCTGATACAAAAGTAGTTTTTCAGTCAAAAGTTTGTGAAAATATGAGAAACATACTGAGTTTACAGATGCATTGTGGAGAAGTGAATAATGCTGCAGGAGTGCTTTGAGGAGTTTATATGAAGCTTTTTCATTTCAGTAAAACTCAGTGATACTCAAAAGGTAACAAGGTTTTCATTTCATCCAACTAACATATGACTAACATGTACCCTCTCAACACGTACATTCTCAACATCCTGCACTTCAAAACGTGATGCTGTTGCACACGTAGGGCTTAGCAGTCTGCTTAGCAAGAAATTATTATAATTTCAAAATAAAAGCACAACAGCTATTTGGTTAAGTTTAAGAAAAAGATCATTGTTTAAGTTACAAATAAGTCTTTTAGTTACATAAGTTGATGTACATAACATAACATATCTTTACATAAGTTAAATGGAAAATCTAGCACTTTTTATCCAGTCTGTGTTGATAGTGACTATAGTCAACTGAGGCAATACATTCCTCAGTGTGTGCTATACTGACCAAGAGTTCTCCTGTCTGCATGCCAGAAGTGCCTACATGTACCAAATGCATTAAACAAGATCTTGTTGCCATGTATCACCCTTCTAGCCTGTTGCTATTACTTTGCTGGGCAAACCTTAGCACTAGATCACAAAAATATTCATCTAGCCCCTGGCTAATAAGAGGAGGAGACCAGAAATCCAAGCTGAAATAGCTTGTAGTGTTTTCTTCACTGTGACATCACTGGATGCAAGAAGAACAACAAATTTTGCACGAGGAGAACTCTTTTTTTGTTTGGTTAAGTTGTCATACAAATGATATTTTTTCTTTCAGTTCCAAATATTCAGTCTGGTTGGCAATTATGTTTAGGGATCACAACATGACCACGCATCTATAGACTTAAGCTGTTAAGCACTCTAATGAGCACAAATCACTGCATTTGCTTGCTCACTTGTTGGCAGTCAGTCAGGGTCAAGTGTGGGAGCTGATTCATAAGCAGCTTTTGGTCAAAAGTTAGTGAAAAATATGAGAAAACATACTGAGCTTATGGATGTATTTTAGAGAAGTGGATAATGCTGCAGGAGTGGTTTGAAAAGTTTCTATGAAGGGTTTTATTTCAGTTCTTGCTCACCTTTGTGATCCAGTGTGACCCTTTGCAAATTACAGAGCTTTTATGTCCACAAGAGCATTGTTAAACACTCAAAAGGTAGATTTTGGGTTTCACTTTATCCAAATGATACATGATGAACAAATTCCCTGCTTTGTTGAAACATTAACATTGAATCCTTTCAGAACCTGCCTGTGCTGCTCATCTACAGATGTGGTGAGACTTCACCAACAAAATCCCAACATGTTCTCACTCCCAACTCATCAAATAAAGCAGGCAGGTCATTGGTCCTACGCTTCAAACTATGATGCTGTAGGTACCCCTCTACCACCAGTTTTGCATGTTCAGGGCTTAGTGCTAAAGTTAGTAATGATAAAAATACAATGTCCAAGTAGAATTTCAAAATAAAGGCACACAATGTACTTGATAGGTTAAAGCACTAAAACTACTTGATTAGGTTTGTAAAAAAAAAACAAAAAAAAAACAAAAAAAACATGAGTTAGAGTCAAAATGAGTGAGGTAATAAGTTAGTGAGGTATGTTACAACATAAAGAATATGTGATTTACGTATAATACATAAGTTAAAAGGAACACAATGTTTAATATTGGTGTCATGAATGCATTTAATTATTTAGTCAAGAAGCAGGAACAAGAAGTATCCCCACTGGGGATAAATGCTCAGGGTGTTTCGATGTGTTGGGAGTGAGAACAGGCTGAATATCCACTTCCTTCCATGAATACATTTTCAGGGAGAACAGGCCATGCAGTTGCTGCCTGCTGTTAGGTCCCTGTATTTTACCAGAGCTCAGTCCTGAAGCTTCATTCTTCTGTACTACAGTATGTTGCAGCCCCTGGGTTAGCACAAGAGCCACCTTTGTTCTTAAAGGGAATCATTTATTTTTTGGCTGTGACTCTTTTCAGTTTAAACTAGATTTATATTCTGCAATATGCATGAAGTGCTGACATGCATCCGGCTGTTGCCTTTGTGAAAAGCACGCGGGCTGGCCTGAAACCTGAAAGTGTTGCACAGTGGCGGATAATAATCTGGCTGAAATAAGAATTGCTGTGTTTTAATTACCTCAGAATGAGTAGTTTATAAAGTGCGCGGCATAGACGTATAATATGAACAAGACAGGATCGCGTTTACCAGTTTCGATGTATCTTAGCATTCTACAAAGGTTTCTAAGGTTTACCTTAGCAAAGGCAATTCTTTACCTAGGAGTGTTTTCAAGACTGTCCCTTAGTGGATGCCCTTAAGGAAGAGCTGCTAAGGTACATTGTCACTTATAAAGGCTTATAAATGATGTTTTAACATAACACATGTTGTCATAATCATTTTACCTTGATCTAATATTACAGAAAAGGAAGCTATGCCTACTAAAGATCAGATGCTAATCTATGTAAGAGTCCAGATGAGACCTTGTGGTAGTTCCAGTATGTAACCTAGTTAAGTATGAATTGGGACATATGACACAGTCTGAGACTTCTTGAAAGGCCAGGATAAATGATATAGCTAAGGAACAGCTTATGAATGGTTCAGACCACCCTTCTAAATATATACCTTTCAGAAGATGTACCTTAGCTGAGGAGACTCTGGGATACAAACCATAAGCTAAAAGGAGACCTCAAGATACAGTTTGCGATGCACATAGCACTCAGGAGGCTCTGAGATATGGGGCCCTGGGCATTCCCAATCAGCCTTGCCAACAATTTACCCAGTGGCGCCTCACAGTATTGCAGCCAAAAATTCCCAGCCAGCCCAAAAAGCATTTTCCCCCACAAGCCACTATTATAAAAGAGACAACTGTGAATCCATTGACAGGACCCCTCAAACTACAAACAAGGTCGGATATGATTATAATTATGGTTCATTTTTGATACATGGAGGCTTTATATTTATATTTTATATAGAAGTATAGAGCCGAAAAAGCAATCTAAAAATCTGTGATTACTTCACATACCTATGGGCTGAGCGGGAACTCGTGGGCGGGGGGCAATGAGACAAACACTATTGCGGATATTAATCGGGAAGATCTGGAAACTAGAATAGAATAGAACATTTTTGGCTCATGCGCCAGGTGAGCAATCCTCAGTGGACTGAATGGGCGCCATCTTTGCACACTGTTTTGGCTGGAGTCCGCCATGTTGAATCTCCATGTTTTTATGGTAGCCCAGAATAGACAAACCAAAAACTGGCTCCAGAAAGAGCCTGTCACATTTTAGCGAGTTTTGTGTCCACTGTAAATTCACCTACATGCTTGGAAGGGGAGGGCTTGGTGACTTGGTTGCAGTCTGAAGCCTCATTGCTAGTTGTCACCAAACACATTGGTCCTTATGCTAACTGTTAGGGTTAATACTTTGTGCTAACAATGGTCTTTATTTAAAGCTGAAGAAGTCAGTTTCATCTGCCTTCAGTTCAGTAGATATCATGCATTTTGTATGAATTGGGTTTAGATCTTTTAAAAAGGGAATAGTCATATTAAAAGTGAATACCACAGTATGAAATACTAATATCCGCATTAGGTTTCAAAAAACCCCATGCTGCAGTGTTAGCTGCACCCTGTAGGTACCTAGATGGGCTCTGTGGGGCCATAACCGCAGTATTCATTAACAGTATCAGAACTGCACTACGGAGAGCAAAGGAGGATCAGAGATGGTGAAAAAAAAATGAAGAGGAGGAGGGAAAGGATTAAGAAAAAAAAGACAGAGACAGGGTATGGAGGAAGAGGTGTGGATTAGGAACAGAGGGAAACAGAGGGCAGGAAGCGTGAAGGGCAACATCAGGCTGCTCCAGGTAAATGTGAATATTGATTTAATTAACACTAAACTCTGTTGACTCTCAAATACATACACACACACACACACACACACACTTTCTACCCCTGACGCACCCCCTCCGGTATAAATTTTTCAGTGGTGTCTTGTTTTGGGAAGGTGGTTATTTCGCTCAGAGGAGAAATTACAATGGATTCCCAAATCCATTTTCTCTTATCAATTATTCAGATGTGACCAAGCCTCATTATGCATGGAAATGTTCTCGGCTCACTGAATCAAGCGGAAGCCCTTTAAGTGTGTGTACATGTGTGTGTGTGTGCCACTACATCCCTCCATACAGTTTAACACTGTGCGATCAACAAAAGAACATGTGAGAGGGTGTGTGCGTGTGCACAAGTTATTGTCGGAGTCTTTTGGCAAATGCGTGGAGGTGTTAACCTGCTGTGAGCGGTGTTAGTACTCACATGTATTCCCTAAGGAACAGCTATTTGTGTATAGATGTCGACTGCTTGTGTACTGAGAAACATGGATGACACTGATTAATAACTGTGGCAGGATTAATAATCTGCCATTTCAAGCCTATTATACATTTAGCCTTTGTTATTATTATACTGGCAGTTTAAAATATTAACTTAAAGGGACAGTTCGCCCCAAGATCAAAAATATATATAATGCACAGAACTTGTTGTGAGCAGTTTCATGTAGGAACTATTTTCTTTCTAGTAGTAGTAGGGCTGTCTCTCTAACATCATGTGGTAGTGAGACTAAAAGCTGACAACACTGACTTTTTGAGGTATTGGTTTCTCAGGCAGGATGTCTGTTGGGTGAAAACACAAGTTTTGTCCCACTATAAAAGGTAATACTGCAAGTGTGGAAAGCTACCACCAATATCAAGTTTGCAAACATAAAGTTTTTGCTCTGTGGAGCAATATAGCAGTGTTACATTGTTAGCAGTGTATGTTTTTGACCAAGGTACACACTAGGGAAAAAAATCATTCCATGAGCATTGACATGGTGCAATATGTTCCTGGTGCCTGCAGAGAATCAGACCTTTTCAATCTCACAACAGAGTTTTATTACTGAAAGCTATATCTAATGAAAAGCCACTGTATATGGTAGCTTTAAGTGCTGAGTCTGCCATCACTACCACCAACAGCTTTGACCACTTCTCGCTGTACAGTACACACAGTTTATAAAGCTTGTCTGTTCCTTTATAGAGGAAAAGCCAGGATCACCAAAGTCAGTAGGAATTTTTCTAAGCAGACCAATCGAATCCAATCCATCTGATATTTATTGAGATATTTTAGTTTACATCAAGAATTTCAATGCAATCCTATGTTGTTTTTTTATCATTCTTTATGTGCATATTTTAATGTATCAGCCTAATGCTCACTGTAATATTAAAAGACTTCCATCATTGATCTTTCCTCACTGCCAAGATGAACACTTCATGCACGCTGTCGAAAACGTTTAGACAGTAAATTTCCACTTAAAGCAAAGTTGCCAGATTCGTTTAACCAAGTCTGGGGTTTTCAGGCAATGTGCCTGAACTTGCATCTTCTTTGGCAAAAAAAAACTTGCCAGACATTTTCTCGACCCTTGGAAGTGTGTTTAAGTAAAACAAAAACAAAAAAAAGTTCCGAGCTTGAGCACCAAAATTTTTCAAATATGGATGGAAATGCTTGAGGGCTGCTGTCGACTTTTATCATGCTGGCAACGAGAATCACTTAATACTTGGCAGCAGGATTGGTGGTTATTTTATCCTAATAGAAGTGAGAAACGTGGAACGCATAGTCAGGAGTCAGGTTCAGCTCCCTTTTCCTTATCCTTAGGTTCTCTCTCTCTGTTCTCTCTCTGACAGATAGAATCTGTCCGGGGATCTAACCTCCTGACTCCATACACACGTTTATTTAAAAATGAGAAAAGCCTGATTCAAGATGTTTTATTTGCGGCCTTGCAGTAATACCAAAGATAATTCTCTAAATGCTTCTAAAATGTTTCTTATATCCACTGTGAGTATATACCAGCATACAGTAGCGAGAGAGTCGATGTTGCCTGAGCAGAATGACAATAAGCCTGACACTGTCTAATAAAGATAGAACAGGTCACACATACACTTCCTAGACCTGATAGGTTGCTGTGTGTGCGCCTGTCTCCATGCTCCAATTAATTCTGCGATGGTAATCAGGCTGCAGAACTCTGATTAGTATGGTTGTCATGGCAGCACTCCTGGGATCTGACAAGAGTTTCTGGGATGGATTGACAGCAAGGCCCTCAGTCTGACTGAAAATAATATTGATATTCTCTGTGGCATAGTTTTCAAAGCACGTTCACTGTATACATATTAAAACTTTTGTAAATACATGGTGACTGGCCATCTCATAATGTATGGTAGGGTCAAACTAACTGTATTAAGTGGTATTACTTAAAGGGCAGGTCCATTACTTTTTGTTTTTATGAGCTAGTTTTGATTGAAATGTCTGTTTTAGTATTGAGCAGCCCTTCCGTCTTCTGTTTTCCCACGTGACCTGACATGGGTTTCTGATGAATGATGTCGCTACATACAAACCCCCGAGTTTGAGGGCTGTATCATACATTTTCCATTTGAAATACCTGAAAAGAAATGCTGTTGGAGAGCCCTTCAAGGACAGATTCAATTATTGTGGAGTAAAAAATAGTGCAGCTATTATTTACCAGTATTTTGTAAGATTTATAAATCAAAATAAGGTTTTGTGAAGTGAAAAAAGTATCCTTGTATCTTAATAATTGTACACAAGAAACTGAATTCACCTTTTTACGTTTCTGTGCACATGCATATGTAGATCTTAACTTTTTGTATTTGTCAGTCTCACAGTCACACTGACACTTGCTGCACTTTTTCCTTGGAAAGTGGTGAAAAATTCACAGGCGTGAAAATGGATTCTCACAAGACTTGTGTCTCAAGATCTTGTGCACTGCTGTCACACCATGAAAAATGTTGTAAATTTCCAAAACGAAAAGATGGTCATAAAGGTATCAGATATTTTCTTCAAAGCAATAGTTGGAATGAAAATTCGGTGATTATATACTCACCGTCATCCAAATTGAGGGTCAGGTTTAGTTTTTTAATCCACAAAATACTGCTGGAGTTTCACATGTTTCACAGGTTGCAGAATCTCCCAAACAATTGAAGTGAATGGTGACCAGGTTTCAAACATAACGAACAACCAAAGAAAAAAAACATAAAATGCCTCTTTACTGCTCATCTGGTGTAATCCAAGTTTCCTAAAGCCTCAACATGCCGCTCACTAGTGTGCACACAGACGATGTGCATGTGCATGTGAATGTGGCTCCAAGCTAAGGACATACAGTGAAGATTCAGGCTCAAGACATGGTGTAAATCATGTCTCTCACAACAGCTTGGCATGCTGGGGCTTTAGGAGACTGGGATCACACCAGACGAGCAGTATGGAGGCATTTTATGTTTATTTTTGGTGTGTGATCAGACTGGATGAATCTGTTCTGGCTGTAGAGTTAGAGTATGTTGCTCACCTTCTCTGGGAAAGTATCCTCAAGTTCATGGAAAGAAGACCACCTGACCCTCGAAGCTCACATTCAAGAGAAACAGTGAGGAATTAGTTGAGGACGAGCTTTTTACCCTCTAACAGATAGTCGAGGTGTCACAGAACGTATTAATTGGGTCGACATGTGTTTTGTAGATGTGAAAAAGACTCCAACTGTGTTCCCTGAGGTATCCTGTGAGCAGTGGTGTGAGAACATTTGGCACTAATGCAAGCTATTAATTCGCGGTGCATATGGTGTGAGAACTGTGCTTGCATTCTCACCGTCAAGTCTAGCACATTCAAGAGTATATTTTTGCCTTTTCTTTTTGTGATTCTTTAATGGACAGGACAGAAAGGTGCAGCTGCTCTAGCAGGTCTGGAGACTGTCCACGTCGCTGACATCAAGATGGCATCTCTGCTATTTGCTGATGGTGATCTTTTGGCTTTAACTTTAACAGTGATTTCTGAGGTACACTCCAACACTGTGAAGTTGAGAAGTCAAACTGAGAATCAACATCATCACCTGTGTGACAAAACAAGAGTCTTGTTGAGGTGTTGAATTCCCCTGAGCTAACGGAAGCCACATGAAGCAACTCAGACATCTAGTAAGACTAGAAACCCGCTAGACATGGTTCAATCAGACATCTTATCTCATTACTCGGCGCAATTTCCGTCTGAACATTGACTCGTTTGACCGCTTACATGAGAAGACTGTTGTAGAAAATATCAAGCATGTTTGATAAGAATCAGGATGTCCCAGACAAGGTCAGGAGCAAATGGCAGCAATTAAACGGAGACCTTCTCACAGGAGGATGGTGATAAAACTCCGCAGTCCCCAGGCCAATGTGCTCATTCTGAAAATATCCCTTTGTCTCAGTGCTTGGCCTTAGGATGCCCCTCAGCAGCCTCACTACTTGAAGTGTCACAAGCACGCCTGTCTGTGAGACACTGGGGCCGACCCAGGACACCCCAGAACAATTACATCTCTCATCTTTCCTGGGGAATAAGAGGATCCCCCATAAGGAGCTGGAGAGGAGTTGGGTAGAATACAATCTGGACTGCACTGCTTACTTGTCACTACTGATCAAAAAACCCCAGTCAGTGAATTCACAGTGGTCATAGTGGCAATGTTTTTGCAAGTACAGGAAATGCAAAATTTTTCATAAGACGGTGGTTGGGAGGATGTTGGACTTGCAACATGCAGGATTTTGATACTTAAGACTGGAGTTTAAATCCTAAAGTGCATGAAGTTAAATGATTATAAGATCATGGTTTTGATTAAATGTCAATAAAGTAAACATGTAAACTATCCATATCAGTGAGGGTCCGCTAGGGTCCGCATGATGTAAATTTTGTCATCAGAAGGTATATGCGTGGACATCCGTCCACCTTGTTGTGACCATGCGGACTTATCCACACATCCACTAATGCCAATCTTCTAAACACGGATCTACTGCACACGTACGAAACATGTCATCCAAGCGGATTCTAGAAACTTTTGTTCCACATTATGCACATCAATCTACATACCACATGGTGTGCATGCAGCTGCTTACAACGGATCATAATACTTTTCAAAGTTCACAAGCACAGGTTCCAACGAGAAACTTTTAGCTGTATGCCATTACAAACATGTGCTGATGTTAGCATAACAAGCTGTTTGGCGTACGAGTCATTCACACTATGGCGAGCACAAATGAAACTCAGGAGGAGCTGAAAGACCTGCCTGCTTCTTTTAAATCAGTTGCTCCTGGTTCGGTACAACAGCAATGGACAAAGGTTTGTAGGTAAGACAAGGACAGTGTTAAAATACTGACTTTTCTCCATGTGGACCCCTTTTCCAAAAACATGGAACCACCTCCGTTCCTGTTGCACACTTAATTTTGAACTGTTCAGAGCATTTCAACCAAAAATTGACTGGTTTGGAATACAAAAAGTTGGTTTCACACTGTTACCAAAAACAAATTAGCAGGTTTTCCATGATCTGAAGTGTGAACTGAAGTGGGATTGTCACATTCTACAGGTCATTGTGCAGATGTTGATAATGCATCCTGGATTGCAGTGATGAATGAACGGAACTAGTTCAAGAGCCATAGCTAATATGGTGGAAAAGGGGCACTGGTGTATCGGTATAGTTTCACAGCCTCTAAACTGAGCAGGGTGTTGTCACACCCGATGAGATTGGTCAGCCAATCTGCGGCTCTTTGATGAGTTGATTAGTGTGGTTCAGGGTGAATCAATGTCATTGTGGGGAGTCTGCTGGCACTGCAGACGTGACATCAATAGAATAAGAGATTTACACATGCAGAGGCAGGAACTCGCTCCCAAGAGCAGTCGTATCACTGCTGGACGGTCGTGGTGTTTCTGATTAAACAAACATCAGACTAACAAACTGTAGAAATATTTACTTGAATAAGGTTGTGTTTGATTTTGTGTACATGTGTTGTTTTGTTTTAGGCAGGCTTAACACCCACGTGGAGCTCCCCCATTTCATCTTATTGACATTTTTATCAAATCGACTTGCGAAAGATTCTCACACAGATGGGACTACTATCCCTGTGGGTCAGCACGAATAATTCATGGGAACCTGTGACTGGGGTTTTTCTCCCAGTGCATCCTGGGTGAGGAGAAATTGATCAAAATCAGCAGTGTTGGCAGCCAAAGGCAGATAAAAATGTTGTACCACACTGCAAGCAGAGGAAGAAACCCAAAAAAGTATGCCATCCAGAGTTGTTTCTGGACATTTGGTGCCATAGGCCAGAGGTCCAGCTCCTTTCATATAATTTCCAAGGATTATTTCTCATAGTTTCCTAAAGAATTTCTTTAACATCACCTGAATTTTGTGCCATGCCATCAACAGTCTGTCAGTATCAGTACCTTTACATGCACACTAGTCTCTGTTATGAGTCTTATCCTGTATTTTAAAAGTGTGTGGAATATGGAACATACAACATGGAGTAGCCCACAGTTTGGATTTGTGTTCCCCTGTAAATCTGCATGTCAACTCATCACAGCATTAGATTTATATTGTATTGTGAAAAATGCACTTACTGGACATCAGCTGGTGGCACCCAAGATCACCTCTGCCTAAAGTTGGCTCTGACTGAGAAACGCAACAACAAATTGTTTGAGGCAGTTACCAAAAGGAAAAACAAAGTTGGAAAAGCAAAGTTGCACTAAGACTACAAATATATTAATCATTACTTCTAATCAGTTTGGCAAAGCAAGGTTTAAAATGCATGAATCTGGATTTAAAATTAAGCAGAGCTCTGTCGCATACAGTAATTAAAAAGTAATTTCCTTTTAGTAAATCCAAATTTATTGATGTAAGCCCAAATTATATCGTGTTTAATCAATGTGGAGATATCCAAATTAAAATGAAATATAAAGAAAAATAAAATTTAGTGCTGACCAAGTAAGTATAAAAAAGGATGCTTGCTAGCTCATCAAAAGGTTAACAAAACATTACATTGTTTGCTAGCTTGCTAAGAAGTTCACAAAATGCTACATTGTTTGCTAGGTCACAAAGAAGTTAACGCAACATTAACATTGCTTCCTAAAAGTTAAAAAGAATGTTAGTGTTTGCCAGTTTGGTTTAAAAAAAAATGCTAGCAAAAAGTTACATTAGTTGTTAGCTTGCTACAAAGTTAACAAAATGTTAAATTATTTACTAGCTCATTAAGAAGTTAACAAAATGTTTCATTGTTTGCTAGCCAGCAAAAAAATTCTTTAAAGGAATGTTAGTGTTTGCCAGTTTGGTAAAAATGTTTGCAAAATGTTACACTGGTTACTCGCTTGCCAAAAAGTTATCAAAGCATTACAGTGTTTGCTAGCTTGCTAAGAAGTTAACAAAATGTTAAAATGTTTGCTAAATCACTAAGAAGTCAACAAAACAACAGTGTTTGCTGGCTTGCATGATGGATTGTGATGGTTTGGCAGAGAAGCTCTAATTTCTCCTCCTTTTAGGAAAAAAAAACTTGTTGGCTGAATTGATGGATGCAGTATTGCTCAATAAAGAAGATTAAAAACAACACAGTAAGAAGAAAGAGACTGCCTGGCAGCAACTGTTTAACAGATCAATTGGGGTAAAAGAAAGAAGAGACACATTATAAAACTAAATTGGGTTGTGTCCATCCCCTAACTCTCTTCGAGGAACTTGCTGATTTTGCTCAATCCATCTAAAAAGACAGCCATATTAAAAGTTAAACTTCCTCAAGTGTACGTTAAAAGTTAAGACTGAATTACATTTTAGATTGGAGTTTAATGTTTTGGTGCAAGGGATGAAATTTAATCTTGCTATTGAGAAAATCCAAACTGACGTTTAAAGAGAGGGTTTAAAGTCAGTCTTTCTTAATTTCATTGTTTTAAAGTTTGGTGCAGTATAATTTAAAGTTAAGCCATGATTTGATCAGGTTGTGGCACACAGTCTCAAAGTATAGCATTCAAATTTAAAGTTAATGTTAAAGTGCATTGCCTGTTCTCCCTTTGCTTTAGGAATTTTTCCTCCATTGTTGAAATTCAGAATCTGATTGAAGCATATTACCCTTTCCATTGGCCCGGCTGCATGTCCTATACTACTGCTTCCACTGGCCAGGTGCTTCTGTGGGAATATGCGATAAGACTCTTGGCTGCTCTTTGGATGTTCTCTCCAAAACCTCTCAAACTGCAAATTCCCTCTCTCTCTCTCTCTCTCTCTCTCTCTCTCTCTCTCTCTCTCTCTCTCTCTCTCTCTTTCTTTTTTTTTTTTTCCATGTGATTATATTTTGTTTGGTTCCTCCAGGCGGAAAAGTGAAGTGTTTCGTTTATATAGTACATCAGTCCTGGAAAAATAGTTGTAGCTGCATCTATTTTAAGTGATGCAATATCATGGTAGTCTTGTTTTTCTGTATAGTATATATTGTAAAGTACTTTGGAAGATGCATAAATTACTCTAATGAGGAATATCACACTTTTAAGCATCTCAAGTGACTGACTGGCTGATCCACAGATGCGCATGTGTACCATGTAGGACTAATTTTTAAGTCCCCAGACCATGATGTTGATATTTGACATGATCCCCTTTTGGAAATATTTTACATTACAAATTCAGGTTGGCAGCCTGCCCTTAGTGCAGATCTTTTTAGCGCTCAGGAATTAATTTTATATATGAATATAACATGAATGCATATTGAATCCCTCCTCCTGTCCGTACTCAAAAATGATGTGTTTAAAAAAGAGCTAAGAGCTCGACTGGAGGATGAGTTTAAACCTAAAGGAATATGAACTGACAGGAATCCGCTGTATAGTTGTGAGAATGGTTATTAAGTCCAACGGGACATGAAGAAATATTAAATTTAAGCGGTAAAAGCTCTTTTGCTTGATGATATCTTTTTTTTTTTTCCCACCAGAGCAGATTAAGACCCACTGTAAAAAGTGACAGTCCTACCCTGTCAAAAAGTTGCAGCCAATGTGATGAATTAAAGGGAAAAAACATTTGTATCTGAATATAATGTAATTATAGTGTCTAGTAAATTAATCTAATGTCACAAGGTTCCATTTCCTTCAACTTTGACCCTCTTTCTCATACAACTATCACTAAGGATTGTGGGTCAGAATAGCCAGAAGAGCATGCTGGCTTGCATACTTGACATTTTGGAATTTTACTGCATCTGATGGTGTATGGGGACGTACTAAATCTTTTTCTGCCATACTAAATAGTATGAGAGTATGGGCGTTTGGATGCATATATATTCTAAATCTGTGCATTTTTTTTTTATTTTGTGAAGAAACGGATCCTGAAGCAGAAAGTGAACATGGTCATTAGAATTTTATAAAGTCCTTCAAACCTTAATTTAAGTTTGAAAGTCACTGAGGGTTCCCTCATTTCCAGCGATGAAACAGAGAAATATGCAGTTACAAAAAAATCAAACAGACATAAGTCAGTGAAAACAATTCATCATTGTCTTGAATTTGTGTTGATCCCAATAATGTGTTGTAGATAATTCCATGTGTTTGGTGGATCACGATACAGTTAGTGAGGAGGAATAATACACTTTTTGGTCATTTGTCTGCAATTCAGATTTCCGGTTAATGTTAAAATTATGCCACAAATGATTAGCTTTTTCAGAGTTTCAGGTGTTTGTGATGCTCAAGCAACCTTACAGGCCTGCGATGCTTATACAGATGACTTTGATTTTGGAATCTCAAAGTGGACTGACTATAAAAAAACAGTGAGCCCAGTTGTGGTGCCATCACTTTTTACAGTGCTTTCTGTTGCAGTATTCACATCACACATAGTATCTGCGGGACTGAATTCATGGTTAAAAGCAACAGCTCAGAAGCGTTCATGCGTTTGAGCTCATTTGGGGCTCTTGAGACAACATGGGTGAAGTTTTCTTTAGCTTGCAGCTTCTTCAAATTCCCATTTTCACAGATACAGTAAAGCTGCATAATGTATTCTGTCTTTTCAGTCAAGAGTGTTGCCGTTCAAATGCCCCAGAGAAGAAGAAGAGAGTGAGGATTCAGACAAACTGAAATGAGTGAGCCTTCTGTGGCAAGACATATATTTTCCATACAGCGATGAACGATTGGAAAAAACCCAACTAAATACTTAAGTGCGCTTTACTTTATTCAAGCATACTTAATATATTTCCATGTGCACTTGATCAATGTATTGAAAGTGTGCTTTTTCATGTACTGACAAAAATATGATATATGATTAGTGCTACTTAAGATATACTTAAATACAAGTAAGTGTACTTGACTGTACTATTCTGAGACACCATTACGACATGCTCAATTGTACTTAATTATACTTATTAATGACATACTTTGTAAAAATGTACTTTTTGCTACTATAAGTACATTTTAATCTGCTTTTCAGGTATCTGTCAATACAATTAATATATACAAATCTATTTAGAATTCACTCTAAATATGTGAATAACAGCTTGTAAATATAATTTATCTGAATTTGGAATGATTTTCAAAATGCACTGAGGATGTACAGTCACATACACTGCTTTAGTATATATTTAGCAGTACATGAAAGTACATGAGTTAGTACATGAAAATAGCACAGTATTCAGGAGTATACTAAATATACTTAATTTAAGTGTACTTTATCGTAGTTTTTTTTCACCTGGCATAAATATACTTTAGTGTACTTTTAAAACCTGAGTTGAGTCTACTTTTGTGTACTTCAGTGCTAATTATATTAGCATATTAACCACATTTTAGTATATTAAGATAGCACAGTTTTAGTACATTATTCATGATTACAAAATATACTTAATTTATGTGTACTTCATTGTATTGTTTTCATGTGGGCTAGTTATATTTAAGTGTACTTTTTAACCTGTTTACTTCTTTATCTGGGCCAGTAGCCTTTTTGGGCTATGTACTATCTGCACCACTGTCGTTTAGAGCAGCCTGATGCTAAACCTGCTCCAGCTCCTAAACACATCGTCTGGGTGAGTAATTCATATGAGGCATATGTTGTGATTGATCCTTTTTTTTAAAAATCTGTTTGTTTATATATAATTAAATATCTGTTTCAAATGTTTTCTGGTTGGAACTTTTAATATTCAGAGAGTCAAAGACATCAGTGTCTTAACCCCACAGTTCCTCAGTAATTCACCACCTAAAAGCTGACCTGCATCTCAACAAGGAAACATATCTGCCAGCTTCCCCGTATGGAATGAATGCAGCATATCTCTGCATCTCTTTCCTTTGTCACCCTCCGTCTCTGTCTCTCTCTCTCTGCCATCCCTGCTCCTTGTTAAGATTCTCAGCAGGCACTTGTGAGGCGTCAGGGAACGAAGAGTCTCTAAACGAACAGACAGATTGTTAATTTCCCTCCTCTAGGCGCAGACTGCACAGGGTTGAAGTCCAATTCTGTTTGGAGGCAGGGCAAAATACTGTCACTTTATTAGCTTCTTGACCGCGTCAATCTGTCTCTGTCCCATCTCTCCATTCTTGACTTTGTCCTTTGCCTCTCTGACATATTTCCCACTCACTCTGTCCTGTTTCTCTCTCTCTCTGCCTCCCTACTGGGCAAAGTAAGCTAAAAATAAAGCCTGACACATTGTATATTAATAATGTATTGAATATGAATTAGATAGGAGGTATGAGTCAACTTGTGCTGGAGGATTTTTT
>JAJHUR010109889.1:2253-18766 GCA_027495735.1 Lutjanus campechanus | reverse complement strand
GGAAAAGAGACAGCACACACACACACACACACCCTCACACACACACACACACACACACACGCACACACACACACATATTCACACGCTGGTAGATGTAAGTAAGGAGTTGTTCATGGCCTGTGGGATTTTTGTTGAGTTTAAATTCTCGTCTCAGCCTCAGTGGGACTAATTTGAATTTAGTGAACAGTTTGTTCCATCTTTGATTCCATGTACAGTCACTCTCGGTTTCACACTCCTTTTTCAGGTTTGAGAGCTGAAAATGAATTCTGTTACATTTAACTTTAACAAGGATTTGTTCTTTTAAGTTCACGTTTCAGGTATTTCTGTCCGGTCTCTGTTTTTGGAGCGGTTTACAGGGTGTCACGGTCAGATACACGGAATATTCCTGGATTGTAGGTGACAGATAATGGAAACATGAAAGTGGCACATCTGAACATTTTTGTTTCCCACAAAAAATGAGATTATGATTTAAGTCTCCAATGTTGCTAATTGATTTATTTCGGCTAGGAACAGAAGAACTCTAAGAACCACACAGCCCTCGTATATTATTGCCTGCAGTTGTTATAGCTAATGTTTTTGCTGTTTTAGCTGTTAGATGTTGCACTTTTTCACTAACTAGTTGCCAAATTTGTCTGTCTGTGGCATGGCAGAGCTTGTTTGCTAAACTAAAAAAGGCTAAAAAAGCTGTGTAAAGCTGCAGAGTTGGATAATATTTCTCTGGTACAAATATCTTTCACTGGAAAACTATAAGCCGGGTTATAGTGTCTGTATGTTTTGTGTAAAAAAGATATGTGGGATACTTGAAACGGTGATCTGGCAACCCTGAAGATGTACTGAGTATTGTCAGCTAGTTGTAACATTAACAGTAGCATCTGTGAGATGAATGGGGTTGAATCTGAAGTGGATGGTATTTATAGTATCACATAAATAAGATGAGTCAGTTGATTTTATATCAGGCGTTTGCTAAACCGTGTTTTTTCCTCATCAGCCACTTGTTATTGTCATAATAGCTAAAAATGCCCCCCAAAAGTAAAGGATGGAGGGAATCATGTCCTTTTCTAAGAAGAAACATAATGTAATAACACAGTATTAAGAATGTATTGTGTCATGGTCTTGGGGTTTTGGGTCTTGCCTTGTGTGTCTTTGTTGTCTTTGTCTGGTTTCCAGCCCTTTTGAATTCTGATGGTTTTCACCTGTCCTTCATTGTTTCAACCTGCCCCCAATTAGCTCTCTGGGTGTATTTAGTCAGTTTGTGTTCCCTCAGTTGTCAAGTCGTCATCTTTCTAGGTGAACCCAAAAATGCAGAAACACAGGAATAATAGAACAAAAATCGTGACCTTAATAAACTTAGTTAAATGAAATACAAGACAATGAAGGGCAGGTGATTCCAGGAAAAACAAGGCAGTCCAACAAAGAATGAATCCAAATGAGGGTGTTCAGAAAACAAAGAAAAATCTAAAGGGTAACAAGGATAAAGGCAGGAACACAAGGAGCAACACACTGGAAGACGCTGGGGAGTAGACGCAGACGACTTGACAGCTGAAAGAGGGAACGCAAACTGATTAAATACACACAGAGGGCTAATTGAGGGCAGGTGGAAACAGTCGGAGCTCAAAAGGGTGGGAAACCAGACAAAGACAGGAAGTAAAGACAACAAAGACACACAAGGGGAGACGTACCAAAATAAAACAGGAAGTGACTAGATAATGTTGTGTAAGTGTTCCCTCGTTCACATGTGAATCCATAGTTGAGTTAGTTTTGTATGAGGCATTTTGACACAGATCAGCTACAGAATGTGCAGCTGATAAATTTCTGTCCAAACGCATGAATTATTTCATCAGGAGAATCTCGCAGCAGATACATACAGACAGGTGAGCTGCAGGCACTCAGGTGTCTGGTGTCATGAAGGTGCTGCTTATGAGTTCATCAGCTGATGAACAAACCAGAAAGAAAATTAAATAAGATGGTTTAAACGTAGGTTAATGATCTGGGCACTGCCGTGGAAATAGCACATTGCGCATCATGCAAGTCCAGGTTATTGCAAATCTAAAGCAGCAAAAAAAGCAAACACGTTGCAGAACCAAGCTATTTGTGTGTGCATATGGGCATGAGAGCAAGTGCACTCACACACTATTAAACCAAACCTACTAAGATGCTTTCTCCCCAAATGGATATAAACCCTTGGGGGGGGGGATAGTTTGAGATGGTTCTCTTCCACTCTAAATAAGATGTTTCATTAATGTCCATTTGAAAAAGATAAGGTACTGGAAAAATCATAATCCTCAGAAGAAAATACTTTCTAAAAGCCTCGCTGCAAGACTCATTTAAGAACTCCTTATTGGAAAAACCTTTTGGACATTGACCTGTTAGTAGATGATTTAAAGAAATACACAGAAGAGCTTATCTTTACCTAAGTATTTTGTCATTTATTTTCGTACACAATGGCAGCCTTTATGAAACGATTCATAACAAAGTTTAAAGTTCATATTTGTAAAGAAATATTGAAGGTTTTATTGCATTTTAATTCCAGATGTCACCCCGTTCTTTCAAAATGACTGAGAGCAAAGCAAATTGTCCTTTTATAAAGGCAGCTAGCTCGACTGCTTCCTCTGCATTTTGTAAATACGGACTTTATGAGATATCGCTAAAAATATGTTTGGTAATTGGACAGAGAGGCAGACAGAGAGACACGCAGAGTGGAGGAGTGAAAGAGAGTGGCGAAAGATTAAAGCCGAGGGAGTGACTGAAATTGAGCGAGACAGAAGGTGAGAGGGAGAAAAAAAAGAGCTGGAAATAGGGTGAGAAAGAGGATACAGAGGGAGAGACACTTGGCATGAAAATCACATGTTAATCCTGCAACTAATATTGTAATATTGTGTGTAGCCCAAAGCTGATGAATTTTGCAGGGAGAAGCTATGAGGCTGGCAGCAGTGCAGCCTCAGTTATATTTTTAGTGTTACCATCAGGGTGGAAACATAATAGCCACCAGTCAAATAGCAACAATGAATACATATAAATTGGTGCATAAGTTAATTCAGTTGTACGTGTTTGTGTCTTTGTACATTATTTTTTTGACAAACATAAACTTTGGTTCAACTCTATTGAACATAAACTGCAGCCATCGTCTTAAGTGCAAAACGCAATTGGCAGCGTTGCAGAGTGTGGCGTCATGTAATGTGTGCTAATTGATGCCCGCAGCACACACCGAACGTGACATACAGACAGAGGAAGTAATCAAGCTACAGTAGCCGAAACAAATGTGATACCATTGGTGCTTGTATGGAGAGTTAATCTCCGTCATCACTGGTGTATTCTGACGAGTTGTCGAGTCAGTACTTTATTAGCGAGTGGTTGTTTTTTTTCAGTTCAACAAAGTTGCCTGCTTCTTCATTCACTAAAAGGAACTATTTGGTACACTGTACACTGGGAAAATTCATTCTCATTTTAGAGTGAAAATCATGGCTGAGTGACCTAATCCAGCAAAATAATTTTTTTTTTAAAATGCCTTTGTTGATGTACCATTGTGGATTGTGTTTGTGGAGTATTTTCCAATCACACTTCCCTACCTTATTCACTTTTTCAAAGTTTAAAGTCTACATGTGATTAAAGTATGATGTTGATGCCCGTGCTTGTTTATATATATATATAGTTATTGCAGCAGTTTTGAGGTTGATATCATTTAACACACAGATTAGGTGCAACCATTTTTTTACCACTTGGGAAGTGATAACAGTAGTCAAAATCCCTCCAAAATATCACATTAAGTCACCAAGACCTCGAGGAACACCACAGAAAAATCCATGCTGTGTTTTTCAGCCAGTGTATTTTGAGCACTTCTGTTCTGGGAATTGCCCAGAGAGCCCCTTATTATCAGTAAAGCTAGGGAAAGCCATTCATCGCCTGAATGTTCCAGATCTCTAGCTCGTGGCTGGAGTTTCATGAGGCTGTGGATATCCTTGAGGTCACTTTAAACAGTGAGGTCAATTTTCAAAAAATGGTCTCGTGGCAGTGAAATGGTTTCTGTGGGCACAAACATGACCACACATAAATACAACTGGACTTACTGAATCCACACGAGTCTCAGCTTTCCAACCATACACCACTTATTCAATTCAGATACTGTTTAGGGACCCCAGAATGCAGAAGTATTGACATAGAATAGGTGAAAATAACACATTTATGCTGCATGCATAAATCAGCAAGGTTTTTGCTCAAAACTGCATGGGGTTAGCATATAGTTGGCATGTCTCTAAAGGGGGAGACTCTTGGGTACCCATAGAACCCATTTTCATTAGGACATCTTGAGGTAAGAGGTCAAGAGGACCCCTTTGAATACGGCCATGCCAGTTTTTCCCTTGCCAAACTTTGCAGCATTATCTACCCTCCTTCCTGACAACCTATTGTAGCACGACCAATGGATCCCTGAGGTCCTCTGTTTATATGTTATCACTATCTTCACTCTTGCTGTAAAACTGAGCCTGCTAAATCTGATGTTGGCTGCGGAGGTCCCCGTGGAGGTGAAGAGGTAAAAGCCTTTGTAGTGTTAACTTTGAGGCATAGACTGTTCTCATCCCAACTCGTCAGATACTCACATTTTGTCACTGCGCCTTCACGTCTCACATGTTGCCAAAATGCCTTTTCAACATGAACATGAACCTGTCACAATTTGGGTTGATTTAGGCAACAAAACTACTAGGGTAGGGTTAAGATAAGACCATATTTCCATGAGCTGCTGCCCCACCATATCACCTGCTTGCTGACAGACCCAGCCCAACATGTATCTGCACATTTGATTTGGCGTAGGCTTTTTACGCCAGACGTCCTTCCAGATGCAGCCCTCCCCATTTATTCGTTTGCACCTGCAAAAGGACATGTCAACATGTGGCCAAGCAGAGGTGGGGATCACTGACCCTGCAATCAGTAAGTCTACCACCTCAGCTCCACCCCTGTAGAGGAGGATTCAACTGCTTTGGATTCCATCAATCGATAAAGAAAATGGCCCATATTCTACCCAAAAATGTGACTTTTTTTTGCAGGAAGAGCTATCCCTCCATTCTATCCTGCTGGGGGGGCGGCAGGAGTCCCAGCTGAAATTGGGCAAGAGGTGGTTACAGGTCTGGACAGGTTGGCAGTCAATCACAGGGCCCATGAGCTCATGAGCAATTTAGAGTCACCAGTTAACCTAACCCGCTTGTCTTTGGACTGTGGGAGGAAGCCAGATCACGCAGCGGCAGCACCCACGCAGGCACAGGGTGATCAAACTCCACACAAAACCCAGGTGACAGTGCTAACCACTGCACCGCCGTTACACATGCACAGGTTACATTAAATGCATATATACAAACTACATTTCAACAATCTCTCTCACATGCACAGACATACTATGCTGAATCATGGCACATAGCATTCATGACACTAAGCTTGTCCATTCATTAGACTTAATCCATCCATTTGCATTGCTGGACGATATGAGTCACTCTTTGGCTATCCTGTGTGTGTCCGTTTGTGTCTGTGTGTGAGTGTGCTCAGTAGGTGCTGCAGTGTGTGACAGACAGCTCAACATTATCTCTGCTGCACACACTGCTCTGCTCCTCTCATGACCCATTTAATTTCCTCTGTACACCACTGACACAGTCCTGTTACCCATGGCAACGCATGGCTCGAGCACATGTGTGTTACAGAGTTAGTGCGTGTAGCTGTCATAGAGCACATGAGTGCGTTTTGGGAGACATCTGCATGCTTAGCAGAGAAAGTTTAGCATGTGTTTGAACATGTGTATTGTAGTGTGTGTGCTTGAATGAGAGGTTGTGTGTGGTTAAAAGTTCTTTTATGGCTGTGGGTACTTGTGTGTGAGAGTGTTTGTGTATTTATTAGAGCATTTAGCATGTGTTGCCTGAAAAAAGGACAAACTCCAAAACTCTTGTGCGTAAAAACATTTACAAAATTAGCATTAACACAACATATTTTTATCTCTGAGTCCTTGAAACCTCTAGAAGAGCCTGACTCATTCAAAATACACATAAATGTAAATGGTAATAGGTGGTTAGGAAGGTGGGGGAGCAGCAGCAAGGGTGCATTGCTCGGTATTTGGTGTATGAAAGGAGAGAAAAGTGCCAAATTGTTTCAAAGGACTGCCTCGTGTTAGAGGCAGGTTATAGTTTTTAAATCCGGGAAGAAGCCACAAGTGATCAAGAATGTGGGTGTTTTTGATGCTGACGGTGTTGGGGTGCGTGTGGATTTAATTTACTTATTTACTGGTTTATTTCAAAGGAACAGTGCAGATGAATAAAAATGCTTGTAAAAAAGCCAAGAGGCTTTTTTTTCAGTAGCTGCTGAAAAGAATTTTGTTCTAAAATAATTTAATTTATAATCAAAAGAAGACTTAAAAAGTTACTAAGATTGTTTCTAAGCTCACTGAGCAATAATAATAAGTTTAAAAAAAACATTATACAGGATACTGTTATTATCTAATACTATTTACATTTTTTACAGAAATTTATTTTATTAGACAGTTATGAGAAGTCCTAAGTAGATAAGACAACATTGTGCTGCTTTGAAAACACGCAAAGCAGGAGCACATACACAACAAAAGCAAAGCCATAATAATCAGATAAGTTTGGATCAGTGATTCTCACCCTTTTTTGACCCCTTAAAATAATCAGGTTGGTGTTTGCAACCCCTCCACCCTCCCTTGTTTGCCTGCCACTGTTCAGGGATTACTGTATAATATGTGAAAGCTACCAAACTTTTTCTGAGTGCTTGTCCCTTATGTTAAATGTCTTTAGGACCTAACATCTCTGAGAGCGGCTTTCTGGATCTCCTTCCATGCTGCTTGCCACAATATGTTATTTTTTTTTATTCTCTACAACCTTCTGGTGACCCCCAGAAATTATCTTGCAACCCCCAGGTAGAGAACCACTGGTAGGAATATCAGTCAGACAGGATGATCATTAATTGACAGGACAACAATTGAACAAATCCCAATGAGATTGATGGATAATACCTGAGAGATAGCGAGCCTCAGTGTAGAACAATTGTCTTCCTGGTTGAACTTGAACTTGAACCTGGTTGAAGCTCCACATAATATGGATGAATCTTTTGTAAGGGAAATACAGGTTGTTCTGATGACTTTTGGTTTATCAGACAAAATAGAAGCTACGCAATTGACCAGTCTGTTCTTGGGTACAAAAAGAGAAGACGAAAACTGTTTAGGAAGCAATTATGAGTCAATGAGGCATGTTCGATAATCGCCTAGCCTCTTTGCATCTGAAGGTTCAGCTGTCCCCCAAAAGTTCAAACAGTGAACGAGTGTTGAAACTTTATTCATGCAGATGGAGCCAAGTTGCAAAGGCTGTTCAGCAAACATGCCATAACACAATGGCTAAATCAGCAAGTTTCCTTCTACATTACCGAGCAGTCAGGCTGAACAGTGCCAGCACTTATTGCAGCTTGAAGTGAACTATTGGTTTTATTGTACCCCGCAGTCATCAATTATCAGTCTCCAAAACAGCTTTTCATCTCACTCCAGAAGTTTGTTGTAGACATTCTGGCGGTGCTACTTATACAGAGTGATTCTCATATGGTTTCCATACAGCACCAGCAGGTGTCTCTTGCTAGTTGTCTCAAAATCCTGCTGGAAAACACATATCCTGCTCCTTTTTAAGTACCACGCATCTTTATCTCTCTCCAGCTCCTCTCTCAGTCTTCTTATTTGCAGTCTCGGTCTTTACCACTCGCTCCCCTATAGGCTTTACTATCTCACTTTATTTCCCTCTCCCTGTGTGCCATATTTTTTCTCAACATCCCAACCACCCCCTACCCGCCCCACCACCCCCATGTTGGGGGAAAGTTTTTCAGTCAAACTGAGAGAAAAACCCACTGAAATTTCTGGAACATGGCCTGGTTTTTACGTCCTCCTTTGTTTATGCTCACTGTGTTTATGTGTGTGTGTGTGTGCGTGTGTGTGCTCGTTTCTCCTGACTTTACTCGGATGTCACTCAGGGAGAAGGAGCCAGAAAATCATCAGAAACATTCTCGGGAAATATACAGTATGCTGCATGTGTGTGTGTGTTTGTGTATGTGACCCAGAAGAATTAAGGGAGGCCGATGGAGAGAAAGTGTTTGCTCTGCAGTTCACATCTATAATTTGTCCTCCTCCCCTGTTTTTTCCCCTCCCTCGCTCTACCTCTCTTCTTCCACTCCCCTCCCATCTCATTTCCCATTCCCACCGTCTCTCTTTCTGCCTCCGTTCCTCTTTTGTAAAAAAATTTTTAAAAAAAAAGCTGTACTGGAATGTGTGTGCGTGCATGTGTGTCTGTGACTAATCGTCTCATTTTTTCAGTGATGCAGTGCAGAGGTAGACTCTTGTACAAGTCACCTCAGCCCTGACTTGACTCATCAACACTACAAATGTTCTATTGCAGCCAGCACATGCATTTACCTGGAATATCTCTTGGAGTGGCTCTGCACAAAGTTCTTCAGTATTTCTCTGTAGAATTGCCATAAAATAACTGTCTAATATCTTTGAACTAATCCGTTCTTAAGACAGCTAACAGTAAAGCAACAAAATGTGATATGCCCAAGTTCAGGAACATATGCTGCAGTAAATGAATAAGTTTGCAGTTCAGACATTACTGGTCCAGTCCAAGATTACCCAGTATGGGAGAGGCAGTGGAGGCTAGCATGTATAAACAGATAAATCATTAATAGTTGGGTATGCAATTCTAATCCAATACACTATATTGTCAAATTCACAGGACCAAGGACACATGAGAAGGGGAGGGTGAGGAGAGATGTGGGAAATGAGTGGGACAGTAAATCATCTGAAGTAGCACTGAAGAAAGCACTGCCCCTGAGCAACCTACAGCTGCTCTCATAGAGCATGCTGATGACATTAGCTTCTAATTAGATCATCAAGTGCCTTCAAAAGAATTCGCTGCATTTGTAACCCTTCAACATTCAAATGTAGTTGCTACAGCACTGGCATAGAAATAAGCTTTAGCTTAGCTTATTTCAATAATTGGAAGCATTATAGATTGGCTAATATGCTCAAAAATGCATTATTAAGATATCTCTATTTGGGCTTCTTATGTTGATCAAGAAAAGACATGCTGCAGGTATAAATGTATGGAGCCAGAATGCGATCTAAAAGCATTTGCAATCTGCATGAACACATCTGGAAGTTGTATGGGTTGCACTGTGATCATATTAGCCATGTGTAAGTGCAATCTGGACAGACTGACCACAAAATCTGCCAACTGAGTTGAAAGGTCACTTAACTCTGCCCAGTCATGCAGTCAGGCAAGTATAGCAAAACACAAACTCTGCCTTGCAAAGCTTGCCCGAGACACTTCCACTTGTTTTGCATAATAGGACCTGATCATTATTGTGGGCAGGATTGAAATAACATGATAACAAGAGGACACTGACAGGTACAGTAACAGTAACAGGTCAAGTCAACACCAGATGAAAATTTATATATATGTACCCAAGGTCAATGGGGGTCACACAGAGAGATGAACTGGATCCAGATTTCCCTAAGTGCATCATGAAATAAAAATGAACAAAATACTAGAGATGCACCAATTTCCGATTTTGACTAATTCTGGTTTTCAGCCTTTCTAAGAACTATAATTGACAGCATTCACAAAAATTTTTGCAACTTTTCTTGTAAAATGAAATTGGATTTTCACTGACTGATTAAATAACTTTTACATTTTCTCCAAAAGTTCTCCAGGTTACAGCCGGGCCTTATTATATTATTATAAGATAATGTACTACAGGGTACACAGTCTAGCGAGATCTTGCAGACTCTTGTGGGATCTGGCGGAATGCAGCTTCATGTGACCTCATGAGGAAACAGATGTAAACAAAGTAGAGACTGAACATGGTGCAACGGTTTACTGTAGTTAAGCTCTGCAGTGAGAAAAACAGAGAAGTTAAAATAAGTCTGGATGAGAAAATGTTTGAGGAGACTCATCAACAGGAGGTGAGATTTTAATTGTCCGTTAAGTTCACGGCTGTTTGGCGACACCGTCAGCTGCCGAGCTGCTCCGTCTCCTCGTGGACAGTCTGTCCTCTCTTTATTCTGTTCTCGGAATCTTTCCCTAACACTGACTTCATGCAGACGTATGTCTGAGTGTGTGGCTGTGATCAGCGCTGTTGTGGGTGTGATGTTACGGTCAGTGTGTCTGTTGCGTGCGTGACGTGACCATCGTGCAGAGCATTGGTGTGAAAATGACCGGCACGGAAACACTGAAAAGTCACTTTTAAAAAGATTGTTTGCAGAGGGAAATGATCTGTAGATTATCCAGAGTAACGAGGGTAATGTGTCTGTGAAGATGCTTTGCTGTCACTTTTTCAGTCTCAATTTTCTGTACGTACAACAAACATAATACCATTTGCATATATTGTATTTGAGTGACACCTAAAATCTCAGGTAGATATCTCAAAACCTGAAAAAAATAATAGCAAATGATTAGATACAACAAGGGCTAAGTAAACTGACCCCATAATCTGATAGTGTATGTTTTGTCTGTGTGTGTATACACACCGTGCCAAGCGTTATTAATCACCCATCGAGTCAACAGTCACATCCACAAAGCCACTGCCAAGATGTTCACCGAAAGTAAGTTGTTTGACATTAATTAGTTTCACAGATTTTCCTCTTTGTATCGTGTCTAAATCTGCCTCAGGAAACTTCACGCGTGTTTATCCAAGGTGTCGAGCAACACGGCAGCCTGTCACTTCATCGCTTCGATGTAGTTTGCACTACATTATAATTTAGCACTTAGAGTACAATCCCCCCTCGTTAGACTGAGATCATTGCTTGACAGGACGGCTGAGGCTGGGGCAGGAAAACAAAAGATAAGGAGGGGAGTGGGAGAGATTGATGGACAAGGGAGGGAAGAGACAATCATTTGGAAACAATAGAGTCTTATGATAAAAAGTAAGCCTTTTGTTTGTCCTTATATAATGTTGTTTTTGTTGTTGTTGTTGTTTGTTTTTTTGAGGTTTAAGGCTTAAGGCTTAAGAATGCTGACACTTTAACTTTAACATTCAGTCACACCGCCAGCTAGTTTTCGTTAGTCCAAATCCCAAGTGTCTCCGTGTTTCCTTCCTTCATTTGCTTTGTCTCTTTGTCAGGTGTCTCAGCCTTTGTATTGTCCCTGTGTGTTTTTCTCGTTTTTTTTTTGGGACTTTTTTCCTGATTTATTGGACTTAAGATTTCCTGGCTGCACTTTTGAATTTTGTTTTCCTTTGGAGGGAAGAGACAATAATTTGAATACAATAGAGTTTTTTGAGGAATTAGTGTTTTGGGCTGCACGTGAATAGGTTTGGGTACTTTTTTGGGGGGGGGTACCTTTCTGATTATTGATTAGTTTCACCTTGATTAGCCTCTCTGTGTATTTAGTCTCTGTGTTTCCCTCCTTCATTTTCCAGTTTGTTCTCGTCTCTTTGTCAATAGTCCTAGCCTCTGTATTTTCCCAATGTGTTTTAAATTTCTGCTTGGTTTTTTTTTAGGACTTCCTCCCTGGTTTATTGGACTGTAGATTTCCGGTCAGCCCTTTTGGATTTTGTCTGTCTTTCAAGTGTTTTTTACCTGTGCCCACCTACCGACTGTAAGCTTTTTGTATTTTGACTTAGAGTTTATTAAGTTATTAAAGGGGTTTTCTCATTTCTGCTACCCTTATGCGACATGTGGGCAGATGGTAAAAAAAAAAACATCACGCTGACCTTTGTGGCCACTTGGATGAGGAAAATATGATTTGAGCTTTGAGTTTACCCCACCAAATTTCATTTGGCAGTAGGGGAGTTAATATTCACTCGCTTTTTAAAAAATCCCTTTTAACTTTTTGATGAATAACTTGAAAAAAAAAATTTCCCCTGTAAATTGTTCTAAGAATTAACAAATCCGGGTGCAACCATTTCAAAGGAACTGACTATTTTTTATATATTTTTTTTAACCCCAAACATCATCTGCATGTTCAGTCCCAGATGTTTCCAACAGGGCAGAATTAGGCCTATATATGATTCATGTACAGTGCAGGAGATATGTATTTCTGTCCGTAAAGCAAATTGCCCCTTGGAGACATTAAAGTTTTACTCCGCTCCACTCCTCAGCACATTTATCAGGCGATTATAAGAAATTCACTTTATCCCCAACCACATTTGCCTCACTCATTTCTGCTTCGCCTTCCAAGCATGAGATTATCCTGATAGATGTATTCATTTATATTTTCATGCTGAAAGCTATAGGATTTTGGAGTTATTTGCTATATTTTGTTGGGAGAGTTACATTAAGAATGTATTCTATTACTTGGGTTGGTTATGTGTACTATTGTATTGAGACCTGTCAGACGATACCTGCATTCAGTCCTTTTTGTACCCACATCTTGACAAAAATGATTACTTGCACGGTTTGCTTGCAGCCGGTAACTGTAAGTTTTCACAGTTTAAATGTATGTTTGCCTCACGACTGAAACTACAGCTAGCAGCTACAGTCTGTGGTGGTGAAATTGAAATCGAGCACAGTATAAATGACCAAGTGGGCAGTTCAGTGTGCTGAGATGCCACCGGTTTCCTGTTAAATATGTAGTTAGTGACCTAATGCAAGTATCACAATATTAAAATAATGTTACTTGATTACCTTCTGTTGTGTTGCAGATGACCTCAATACCAAATATGGTGAAACTGTTTAGCCTGATATAATGTTTAATGTTCATTGTAGGTTATTCATCATTTTTCGTGCTATTTCTTCCTTTGTTATGCATGGATACACATTTAGATTAATGGCAGTATGTGCATTTAAATGTACTTTGTTAAGTAACGTTATTGCTATTCAAACTTAAGTAAACTGCCATAAACTAGTTCCAGTCTGGGGCTTGTATTTTTACCCACATACCTTCCTGGTCACCAGCATCATCACCTACAGTCCCAACGTTCTTTGCAGTAGTAGTAGTAGTGGTAGTAGCATTGGGAGGTTATCCAGAGAACCGTATTTCTGTGAAGCTAATGCTGGCACTTGATCTTACCTTTCTTTAGGTTAGATGTTGAGTCCTTAAAAGATGACAGTTTTTTCACAGATGAAAGGCGAAATCTGAAGGAAGACTGATTCCTGTAGATGCAGGTATCTCTGTGTTCCACTGGCAATGTTCTCACCTGGTTAAGTGACCTGTCACTGTGCGAAAACATGCAGTCTGTCAATCCACCATCCAAAGCAAAGAGTGGAAAAAAAACTTGGAGTGAATTTAGAGCGAAGTCGACCCAAAAAAAAATGGGTCATGAGGCTGCTTCTTGTGGTATGCCAACATGACACAAGGCTGTTTTGATGAGCCCGGTTCCCTGGGTGTCACACCAAGTGCTTGCTCCAAATGCAAAGTGAATATGCGATCAGAGATATGAGATGTTCAGATTCAAAGTTAATCAGAAGGTGTCCCAATGACATCGGCTGATATCCACCAAAATAAATATGCTTGCGAGTGCTTTTTTTTTCTTTTTTTCTTTTGCTTTTCATCATGTGGAAGTTTGAAGACATCAGGAATCACAGAGGATACAAACGGATAGAAAGGCATCATCTAAAAAAAGCTTTTTATTATGTTAAATTTGGGACCTGGCTTTCAGAAGGCTGAGTTAAAAGCCTGTTTAAAGACTGCAGGCTTTAAACGGCATCTTTTAAGTTGATAAGTACTTTTTTTATATTTTTCTTCTTCTTCTTGTCTTAGATCGCCTGTGCTTTACTTTTTTAAAGTGCGTCTGTGTCCTGATTGCTGTGTTCCTGACTTTCAAAATCGCTGCATCAGTGCATATGTCTCACCATCTGCAAATCTCTCTGAGTGTGTGTGTGGAGGAGGCATGAATTGGGATTAACATTAATGCCTTAATTATGTAATTAGGAGGAGGATATGTGGAAACAACTAGCATTAATGACAGATTTGTGTCCTGTAAACATTAACGTTTTAAAGAGACTGACTCATTTGAGCTTTACTGTCCATGACACATCCAGTCCACCAACACATCACAGCATGTGCTGTTTATTCTTTGAATCGTCTAAGAAAAAAAAATATTAAAAAAATAAAATTTCAAGAAAATGCAACTTCTTTTTCATCATCTTACTTTTTTGTGCTGCTAGAGATAGGAACAGTGACATTAAAAGAGCAAGACATGCCCACATCCTGCTTCTGATTTGATCTTGTTTAATGTCATGAATTCAAATAGATCACAAGCTTTTGAGTTTTAGTTTCATTTCAGGTACATTTTACTTTTTTTTCTATTTTGAGCAACAATTCACTTATATACATACTTACATCTAATTGTAGAGATGCACACTACTGGTATAAGTCTTGCCATTGGTTGCTTGCTTGAAGCGGCATTGCGGTTTCCGCTATCTACGTTTTCAAAGCCCCCAAAGCCATGGGACGCTGATGGTATGAACATAAGGAGCCTAACAGCTGTTATCTTTTCTTTTGCAATGATGTAGTCATTTTAAAACCAGAGCTCAAATGTTCCACCAGTACAAGACATTATTTTGCAGCAGCATTGTCGCTGCATCCTGGGCTTAGCATCGCCCAAGACGTTTATGATTGGTTTAAAGAAATGCAATCAAGGCAGGGTGTCTTTTTCCCAATAGCAGAATGTGTATGTGTGGAGTCAGACCTTTCTCCAGTGCTGAGCGCTGTGGAGAGAGCTCTGGTCACGCAACACTAGTTTAACCCATCAATCCGCCCTACCTCCTCCAAACGCAGACCTTCTCCCTCATTATACTATGTCACCGGACTTTGCTGGCACATTAAACCATAACCAGAAATGATTCTACAGAGGCACCAACAGTGTCAGACACTTTGAAGCATATGGGCGCTAACCAATCCGATGTATTCAACGCATTAGGAGTGAGAATGGACTGCTCACACACACACACAGACACACACACTCGAGAACTGATTAAAAATGCTCTTTGTCATTCCCCCCTCTCTCTCTCTGGCATTGTCACAATTCTGTTCTCAGTTGGGATTCAGTTGAACCAGTCTTCTGACAGCTGACATCTTCACTGGTCCAGCTGCATCTTAAGTCCACTGCACAGGAACGTTGTGCTCCTGAGGACTGGACTTAAGGTCAGTATTTGGGAGGGAGACCTTTTAACGCCACTCACACTCTGCACCCTTTAAGAGGATAACGCCGAAGAATTTAAATTGCTTTTTATTGTGTAGCTTTAATCAGCTATCAATGGGTCACTCAGGTTGTGTGTGTGTGTATGTGTGTGTGTGTGTGTGTGTGTGTGTGTGTGTGTCCATCTGTATGCCTACTTGTGTGCAAAGTTTAAGTCATTTGAAGTTGGACGGCTGTGATTAATTCACACCCCCACTTGGTGAGACTGTTTCATAACCAGTTCATGTAGAGTACCAGTGACGCACACTCACTCACTTACACACACACACACACACACACACACACACACAGTATATATCTTGTTATGAAACTTTGAACACCCTCCTGGCATCAGAAAATCATCCCTTTAAACCCCTCTAAGTGAATTAATGAAAGAACGCCAAGTTTGTGGAGCCTCTGAGTGAGTGTGTGTGTGTGTGTGTGTGTGTGTGTGTGTTTCCCGCCTTATGAGGATCCACTAAAATAGATGAATAAGAAAACATCCCTAAATAATTTAAGGTTAAAGGTCACAGACTTTATTTTCTGCTCTGCCTGTTAACTTATGGAGTAATCATGAATCAGTATTCATGTTTTTCTTTTTAATTTTTTGGCTCTGGAAAGTGCAGACAGATGGTTGTGGATGTAAAAACATACCCACAATACAGTGATGCAACTAAAATATGCTGTATGTGCTTTTGTTCAGTGAGAATTCAAAGAAGAGTGGTTTGGATAGTTGTAAATGTTTTCATCTTTTATGTAGCTATCATAAAATGAGCCAAATGCTGTAAAGTGTTAATACTACAATTGAAGCTGTATGCTAACAAACAGCATGAGTTGGACTCATCAAAATACTTAAGTCAAAATTACTGCCAACTGAATGTTTTTCGCCATATGTAGAATTCCTGCATTAAAAACCATCAAAACAATTATACCAACAATGTTTAAACCCAGTTCAATCTGTGCAGGATAAGGGTATGTTTCACCCTTAACTTGACCATCCACACCAAGAAGTATAATTATAAAAATGTTGTTCTAAAGTTCGTTTTAACTCAAGTCAATGGTGGAGTCCAGACTGCAACTTTATAGTTGCTCTTTGGTTCCTATAGTTGCTATAAATTCCGAGGAAACGCTGGAAACAACAGATATGTCAGAGAGTGAGGAAGGAAGTCGGATACAGTGACTAAATATGCTGTAAGGTAAATTAATCTTTTACACATTACCTCTTCCATGACCGTGACTTCTGCCTGAGTCACATCAAATAGATTTTCATTGGCAACGGTGGTTGTTAAACAATAAAAACAACAACTCCCATGATCCCGTGCTGCTTCAAAACATCATCAGTCTGTCTTTTGTTATTGTCTTGATTGAG
>JAJHUR010109888.1:9169-30853 GCA_027495735.1 Lutjanus campechanus | reverse complement strand
TCTCCTTTTTTCCAAATGAGAATCGATAAGAGAATCGATAAAGAACCGAATCGTTAAGCAGAATCGAAAATGGAATCGGAATCGAAAAAATCTTATCAATTCCCATCCCTAACCACCGCACATCTAAAATCACCAGTATGCTCTCTGAATAGTCCCATCTGGGACATGCCTATACTAAATAAGCATCACTATCGTTTCCAGCTCTCTTCTGTGATTACTACAATCCCCCTGGTGAATGTGAATGGCACTACATGCCATGTGGATCTCCTTGTATGAAAACCTGCAGGAACCCGTCAGGCAGCTGCTCTACACAGATACCTCCTCTAGAAGGTACACGTTTTTTTTAATCATATGACCTGATATGTGACCTGGTTTGAATAATGCCAACAGGTATTAAAGAACCAATTTCTTACACTTTAAGAACAACTCTTTGTTTTTTGCTTAGGTTGCTATCCAAAATGTCCTCCTGCTCAGCCATACTTTGATGAGGATACAATGAAATGTGTTGTAAAAGAACAATGTGGCTGCTATGATAAAGAGGGGAGACACTATAATAATGGTGACATAGTGCCAACAACTGAAAACTGCCAGACATGGTAAGTCACACATATATTACATGTGCCAATTAAGGTTACATATTTTGTGACAAGTTCAAATTAACTGAAAATAAATCAAAATTGATAACATATTTAACGTTTTCTCTCTTGAAGTACATGCACTTCATTGACCATCCAATGCCATTATGATGCCCAAGGTATGCAAAATTTGGGTTGTGGGTTGTAATAATACATACTTACTTTAGGTTCATATATTAATCATACATCTCCTATCTTTACAGCCTGTAATTGCACATATCGTGGAAACAAATATCCCCCTGGCAGTAGCATCTATAACACAACAGATGGACTCGGTAACTGCATCACAGCAGTGTGTGGGAAGAACGGCACAATTGACAAGAGGTCATATCCGTGCACGACACCACACACCACTACTACACCCAGCCAGTCTCCAACCACATTTGTTTTTACAACAACCACACCAGGTAGGAGAAGTTATTCATTTTGGAAACTGAAGACATATTCAGCTCTATATTGTAAGATTTACTACGTAATCAACACCTGTACTATGTGTGTCCACAGGATCGCCAGTCACAGTCACATGTATGCCTTGTCAATGGTCACCATGGTATGATACCAGCTTTCCCACACTGGGAACCCCAGGAGGAGACAATGAAACTTATGTTAAGATTAGACAAGCTGGCCACAAGATATGTGACAAGCCAAGCCAGATCCAATGCAGAGCTGAGAAATTCCCCAATGTCACCATTGACAATGTGGGACAAGTGGTGCAATGTGACCTGGCTAAGGGGCTAACATGCAGAAATGAAGACCAGTCAGGCCCACTGGCCTTGTGCTTTAACTACCAGGTCAGGGTTCTATGTTGTGACTATAGTGCATGTCCAACACCGCCTACTCCTTCAACAGCACCTCCAAGCTCACCCACAAAACCCACTCCTTCTACAACACTTCCAACCTCAACCACAAAGACTACTCCTTCTACAACACCTCCAACATCAACCACAAAGACTACTCCTTCTACAACACCTCCAAGCTCAACTGCTCCTCCCACAACCCCTTGTGAGGAAACACTATGCTACTGGTCAAAGTGGATAAGCTCAGACTACCCTGAATATGGTCCTGGAAGTGGAGACAATGAAACCATCAAACACATCATCCAGAAAGGATATAAGATCTGTGACAATCCAGTGGCAGTAGAGTGTCAGGCTGTACACTATCCAGGGGTTCCACTAAAACAATTGGAACAAACAGTAACATGTAACAACCAAGGGCTTATTTGTAAGAACAGCTTACAGTCCCCCCCTATATGTTTAGATTATGAAATAAAGGTAAAGTGCTGCAACACAGTGAAATGTAGCACAACACCACCTCAGACTGTAACTACTACAACCTCTACCACGACGGAAACAACTACAACTCGACCACCTACAACAACTACAACCACAACACCTTCAACCACAACTAAAACGACTCCATTACCTACACCTAAGACAACCACAACACCTTCAACTACAACATCAACTACAACTACAACTCCACCAACTACAACTCCACCTTGTCCTGGGGGACATGATATGACATGTAGTTGGTCTCAATGGATTAATATGGGAAAGCCCACACCAGGCCGTGATGGTGGAGAAGACGAATCCATCAAGAAGATCATCTCCGCTGGTCATCATGTTTGCTCACATCCAGAAGAAGTCGAGTGTAGAGCTGTTCTTCATCCAAATCTTACCTTGTCAGAGCTGGGACAAGATGTGATTTGCAACAAAGATGTGGGTCTCATCTGCAACAACAACCAACAAGGCCTTCAGCCAGAGTGTTTTGATTATGAGATTAAATTCAAATGCTGTGACTGTCCAACACCTCCACCCCCAACTACAACTACAGTTACAACTACAACGCCTACAACTACCACATCGACAACACCTTCTACCACAACTGAGACAACAACTACAACTCAGCCACCTACAACTACAACAACCACAACACCTTCAACCACAACTAAGACAACTACAACTGTGCCACCTACAACTACAACCACTACACCTTCAACCACAACTGAAACGACTCCATCACCTACACCTAAGACAACCACAACACCTTCAACTACAACATCAACAACAACTACAACTCCACCACCTACAACTACGACAACCACAACACCTTCAACCACAACTGAGACAAAAACTACAACTCAGCCACCTACACCTACGACAACCACAACACCTTCAACCACAACTAAGACAACTACACCTGTGCCACCTACAACAACTACAACCACTACACCTTCAACCACAACTGAAACGACAACTACAACTCAGCCACCTACACCTACGACAACCACAACACCTTCAACCACATCAACAACAACTACAACTCCACCAACTACAACTCCACCTTGTCCTGGGGGACATGATATGACATGTAGTTGGTCTCAATGGATTAATATGGGAAAGCCCACACCAGGCCCTGATGGTGGAGAAGATGAATCCATCAAGAAGATCATCTCCGCTGGTCATGTTTGCTCACATCCAGAGGACATCCGCTGTCAAGCTGTCTTGTACCCAGGTCTTTCCATGTCACAGCTGGGACAAGATGTGACTTGCAATAAAAGTGTGGGTCTCGTATGCAACAACAAACAACAAGGTCTTGGCCAAGAGTGTTTTGATTATGAGATTCAAGTCAAATGCTGTCAGTGTCCCACACCTACACCTTCCAGTACTGCAGTACAAGTGTGGGTCTCGTATGCAACAACAAACAACAAGGTCTTGGCCAAGAGTGTTTTGATTATGAGATTCAAGTCAAATGCTGTCAGTGTCCCACACCTACACCTTCCAGTACTACAGTTACAACCACAACACCTTCAACCACAACTAAGACAACTACACCCGTGCCACCTACAACAACTACAACCACTACACCTTCAACCACAACTGAAAGGACTCCGTCACCTACACCTATGACAACCACAACACCTTCAACTACAACATCAACAACAACTACAACTCCACCAACTACAACTCCACCTTGTCCTGGGGGACATGATATGACATGTAGTTGGTCTCAATGGATTAATATGGGAAAGCCCACACCAGGCCCTGATGGTGGAGAAGACGAATCCATCAAGAAGATCATCTCTGCTGGTTATCATGTTTGCTCACATCCAGAGGACGTCCAGTGTAGAGCTGTTCTTCATCCAAATCTTACCTTGTCAGAGGTGGGACAAGATGTGATTTGCAACAAAGATGTGGGTCTCATCTGCAACAACAACCAACAAGGCCTTCAGCCAGAGTGCCTTGATTATGAGGTTAAATTCAAATGCTGTGGGTGTCCACCAACTACAATTTCAACAACCCTCTCAACTATTTCAAACACTACACCTTCTACTACAACCACAACTTCTACTACACAGCCACCCACAACTTCTCCACCTATAGTGACAGGGGGACCAACTACTCAACCAGCTACTGGATCACAAATTATTTGCTGCAATTTCAATGGTACAAGTTTCCCACCTGGTAAGTTCAGATTAATAAAGACAATCTACCAGTTGCAGTTTAGTCACATTTATGGCAGAAACCCTTGTGATTTTTGTTTTCCCCTACCTAGCAAGAATGACTGCTAAATAAGTACCAATGAATTCATGACATAACCAGAATAAGCTTTTCCAGTCTTGTGCTCCAAAGCACTAGTAACATATATATTTAGAAGTAAGGAGCATAATAAATACTGGAATTTCAGAATTCAAAATATTCACTATGTTGAATTATGTATGTTCTAAAATCTTTCTACTCTAAATTATTAAACAGTTTACAAATAATGTCATTAATTTTTAGCACATGAAAAAGTTGTTTAGCTAACTTTTTAGTTTTTAAAGTTTTACATGAGCATGTTTTGAACCCTTCTTCATTAAAGAGATACTCTCAATGAGCGATTGTCATAGTTAAAGGATAAATTTAGTTTCAGGTTTTATTTTCGATACTCTCACCAAGCCTGGTGATGTTGGTGCAACAAATTCAGGGCAGGAAACATAAGCAGTCAGACAATCAGAAAGGTTGGAAACACCACAAGTTTGGAAATAAAAATCAGTCAATTAACAAACTAGCTCGCTTTGTCGCTAACAGGAAATGTTCACACAACTTATTCAAGAGACATATTTGTAGCACCAGCTCCTGTTTCATAGCTACAGTATCAGCTAACAATGTCTTTTGTGGGTCAATACCAGGTGGAGGGTTAAATAAATGTACTTTATGCAAGCTAAGAGACTGTAATAGCTTCCTCAGTTTTGGACTCTTTGCTTCTCTGTTCTCACAAAGGTCTTGTCAAGATGGTGTACTATTGGTCTATGGTGTGAATTCGTTTTTCAAACCACAGTATAGTTGAATTTGACAAGTGAATCCATTCAGAGCACAGTTCAATACGTTCGTTACATTTCATTTCAGTAGAGAATGCACAGCTGCTCCTTCATCTATCAAAGAAAAAACTTAATTAATTACCTAACTAAATGTGTAAAATAACTCAGGAATGCTAACTGATGTGGTAAAATAATGCAACACCATACAAGTCTACATATATCTATGGGATGTTCTAGGCTAGGGCAATATTTTTTCATGCTTTAATATCTTTCCTGACATTTTACCAGGGAATACCATATTATGATGGTATTTGTGTGAAATGGCTCAAATTGATTCTACTCCACTGCAGATAATACTCCCTCAGCTTAGGTGGAGTGGATCGTCATAGTGATGCTATTCATTCAGTTCAGAAAAAACACACAGTAGCGTTCCTTTGGTCTTTAGAAGCAGCAGCATATATTGACTGACAAACTCACCTACAACAGCATATTTCAACAGTAAGTAGCCTAAAAATAATGAAAAACCACATTCAAGTAGGAAAACAATGCCACCTTGTGGCTGAAATACATGTGGGGTGGAGTGGCTTAACAGTACCAACAAAATTTATAACTTAACAAATGGAAACACATACCTGCAGAAGACATAAAATATTTTAAAGACTTCTGGCCTCTCCCATCTGCACTTCTGCCCCTAAACATGCAAAATAAATACGTTTACATTAGGAATAACAAGCTGCGCTGCTTTGGTCACATGACATGGAGCGACTGCCATAATGCAAATGGCACCAAAAAAAAGAAACAACACAAAAATTATCGATAATGTAGCAATATTCAACAGTGATAAATAATCATCAAAGATTACAACCTAAATGGCTCATTCTCCAAAGAAAACAACATAATATAGCGGCAGCATTTGCCACTCAACTTACCCTCAGCAATGCAAAACGGCACTGTGAGGGGTAGATGGAAGGGCTACGGAAGCCCAGGAGGTATGGAAGAGGCAGAGTGCAGGGAGGTGGTTTCCACAGAAAAAACAAAAAAACGGTAAATAAAAAAAAAATTCACAAATACTCAAAATAATTAAATTAAATTACAAATACATTTCAGAAACACAGTTTGCAAATAATAATTAATAAAGTGCATTTTTAACTCTGTTACAGTTATACACCCACTATGCTATGGTACTATGGCCAATCAGCTGTCTGCAGTGTTTGCTGGCTCACATTTATCATCAGAACTAAACTCAAAATCCTCCCAAAGAAGGGCAGCGGCATTTTTCATTTTTAAAAGTTAGTCCTGTAACTTTATCCCAGAGACACAATATGTTTCAATTCAGCTCCCTGACCAACCAGTAGAGAGACGGACCTCTGGTATTGCGTGCTGCCAACTTCAATTTATTGCCTAAATACAGCATCTCTTTATCAGTTTCATAGAAAGAGGAGAAGAATGTCTGTTTTTTTAATCATAGTACCTTCATACTACCAACACCTAGGATGTACATTATATTGCATACATTTATGTGATATTTAATAGACCACTGTGATATATGACTCACACTATTTGTGACCAACTTTTTCAGCAATCATCCTGTGCCTCTTTTTCAGACTCCATTGTCTACAATGAGACCGACGGTGATGGCCACTGTTTTATAGGGTACTGCAATGCCACCTGTCATATAGTGCCCTTAAACTACCCTTGTGTTACACCAGAGCCACCACATAAACAGTGTATTGAACCTCCAAATATTCCAAGAAAGGTACTTCCTTATTTTTATATTCTGTACATATTTAACATTAACATGCTGTAATTAAATTTGATATGAATTTTGCATTTATAATTAATATGGTATTCTATGACAATGCCAATCTTCTCTTTTTTAACTATGATTTGCTCCACAGAATGGTGAAACTTGGAACACAACTGACTGTCGTATAGGAATTTGTACTGATGGCAAGATTTCCTATAACCGCACAGTCTGTCCAACTCAAAAGCCCATAGTGTGTGCAAATAACTACCCTGCTGTTGAAGTGTATGATGCTGATGGATGCTGCTCTCACTATGAATGCCAGTGTAAGTTTGAGCTACTACAATGTTGCTTGGATGCAAAATTTTGGGGTTAAACGTGTGAAAGCTTAACAGCGGCAGTGCCTTGTTTTATGTTTTCATTTTACTTATATTTACTTTATTTATATCTTCTATGCTTGACAAAGGATTGACCAGATGACTTGAAATGCCATTTTAAATGTAAATGTAATATCTGTGTTTTATGAAGGTGTCTGCTATGGCTGGGGAGATCCTCATTATGTCACCTTCGATGGAACCTACTATGGTTTCCAAGGCAACTGTTCCTACTGGCTGGTGAAAGAGATACTGCCCAAATACAACTTCAGCGTCATGATCGATAACTACTACTGTGGCGCAATTGATGGCTTGTCCTGTCCACAGTCCATCACTGTCTTCTACCAAAGCTACAAGATCTTTATTACACAGAAGAATATCGATGGAAATTTCATAAATGAGGTAATTAAATGGCACCATTAACTTCCTACATTTTTAATTCAAAATCTAACCATTGTCATTTGACTAAATGTAAAATTGTCTTTCTGACATGTATATCATAATGCCTTTTGTCTTAGATTTTTGTGAATGACAAGCGTGTAAGTCCTGCATACCAGAATAGTGTCTTCCGGTTAACCACCACCGGTATCGATACAGTGCTTGTCATCCCTAAAATCCGTGCCAAGGTCACCTTCTCCGGGCTCATATTCAGTATCTACCTGCCCTACAGTGAATTTGGCGGCAACACCTGGGGACAGTGTGGTGAGTTCTGTAGAAGAAATGAACAGCATCTTACTTTATGTAGAATTTAGAGATCTGTTGGTAGATGCCACACATATCAGTAGTTGAGTATTCTGTACACGTGATATTTATTCATACAACAGATAGAACCTGTTGCACCTATTTGACATACTCAGTAAGTTATACTAACGATGATGTTCCTCTAGGCACTTGTGACAACAACAGGACAGATGACTGCATGCTGCCCAGTGGCAAGATTGATCCTTCATGTCCTGATATGGCACACGAGTGGCATGCCAACAGCAGTTTCTGTCTAAAACCTACTGAACCTCCAACAACAACACTTTCACCTACTGCTAGTACTCCTAGTCCCTGCAATGCCACCATCTGTGAGGTCATCAAAAGCAGGTAAGCCTACTGTAGGAGGAAAAGAGTAAATCTATCTATCTATCTATCTATCTATCTATCTATCCATCTATCGATCTATCGATCTATCGATCTACTCACATTTTGCCTTTAACAAATATTGCTCCTCCTGTGATTTAAAAATTGCAGCCCTACAACACATTACTGGTTTATTCACTTGTCTCAGGTTGATATTGTGACATGTTGCATGCAGTTTGCGTCCTGTGTCCATACTGACTCTAAAACCCATCTTCCCCAGTGTGTTTGATGATTGCCACAAGCTCATTGACTGGCAACCATTTGTTGTGGCATGTGAGTTTGATGTTTGCCACATGCACATCAATCACATTGGCTGCACCAGCATACAAACCTATGCTGATGCCTGTGCTGAGGCCGGAGTGTGTATTGACTGGAGGAGTGCTACCAAAGGACTGTGTGGTGAGCAATACAAACTCAACATCAAGCCTTATTACACACTTATAATGTTGATGACACAGCAATGACTGTACACTAAAAACATGTTTATTCGATCTTCATCTCCTAATAGAATATAAATGTCCAAGTCCCAAAGTGTATAAGGCCTGTGGCCCTCTGGTGGAGCCTACCTGTGTTTCTTGGTACAGTAAATCATTTTTCTTAAAAATCTATTTATGCTCTGACTCACATGCAACAACAAGATGTGGCATTCTCACAACATGCTGGTGTTTCTGCAGGTACAATGAAAAATTCATCTATGCCGTCAATGAGTTCAGTGAAATGACAAATATAAAGCTGGAGGGCTGCTACTGTCCAGAGAACACCACCCTCCTCTCCTCCTCAATAAATGAATGTGTGCCTGGCTGTGGTAAGAGCAGATAGCACCGCTGTTCAACATTTATTAGCCTTCACTCCTGAGGCAGGCAAACCAAAGCCTTTGACTTTGTGTGTTGTTTCTCTCCTAACAGAAAACATTTGCCTACTGAAAAATGGAAAATGGGTGAAGGTAAATAATTTGTCTACAATGCCAGTCTCGTTTTATATAGACCTTTTTACGGGCCAGTAAAAGCTCATAATGGTATATCTCCTGCCATAATTCTATAATAAACATTGTACCCTCAGGTCAACACAACATGGACAGACGGCTGTGAGGAGTGTATATGTGAGGAGGACACGCGACAGGTCACCTGCAAACCCATGTCCTGTCCAAAACCGCCACCCCTCATCTGTGACCAAGAAGGTCAGGTCAAGGTCAATGAAACATCCATCCATGGCTGCTGTCCAGTAGAGATCTGTGGTAAGTGAGCATCACGTAACCCCTGGAGTTAATACACGCTGTATTTATAAGTATATACTCTATTTAGATATTTAGCACATAATCTATCCATTTTGGATACCTGTATTCAGGATTAAGAGGAGACTTAAGCTCATCACATTATGCATTAAGTCAAACATCATGAGGAGTACTTAAACCAATGAGGATTTGCAATTCTGATAAGCTGTCCAGGACCAGACAGGGTGATAGGACACCTCTGGTGCAGGTGATTTAAATGCACAATTAACCTGTTTCCTGCTACCAGCTGTTTTTACAAGAACTGTGTCTGCAAATACTTAAGTATAACCAGAAAGATGGATCAAAACTTTGATGTGAAAGACAATTCGATTAGATATGGCAGGCTGTTTGCAGGAGTCCATGGGCAAAGTGGAATAAAACCCTTGGACATTGTGTGCATCATAAACCAAACATGACCACAACATGTTCTTTTCTTGCCGGTTGTAAAAACCACAGGCCCTTCTGAGTATTTTATAAGGGCTTGTACTGTTGGTATGAGCATTCCCTCCTTCATTCATCTGTTGTTGTCTTTGAACAGTGTGTGGGGGGCCGTGCAGTGAGCCGCCTATCTGTCCCATTGGTTTCAATCTGACATACACCAAAGGAGTCTGCTGTAAAAAGTACAAGTGCGGTGAGTGTGCTGATGCAACTGCATAGCCAGGTTTCATTTCAGCCACTGTGACTGCTGCAACACATTTTAAAGACATTCAGTGATTGGTCTGTTTCTTTCACAGTGCCACAGGATGTGTGTGTTGTCAACAACAATGTGTATCAGGTGAGATCTCACCCTGAAAGGTGTTATAATCACATAGTATTTCTAGACACGATGACTGTTGGGGAGACTAATGAAACAATTTGTAGATTTGTAATCTTGTCTGGGGATAATAAGCATAGGCTTTAGATACACTAGTGCTGCTTAAAACCCAAATACCATCAGATTGAAGGCTTATTTATGTTTGTAAATAAAAATATATTCAAGAATTTATATGCCTCGTATCCAACAGTCCTCATCTATAAAATTTTACAACAGGGTTGCACCATACTGGATTTTTACCAATATTTTCCAAATCATTTTGACCAATTGCAGATGCCACTGCAATATATGCACATATATTTTTCTCCAGCTAATTGCAGAGAGCATCAAGTCTCTCTTGTAGTGGAATTAACACTTTATTATGTCTACTCTTATGATGCTGAGCAATCACTGCCGATAGCAATCTGTTTAAGACATTTCAAATAACCTCCATGGTGCAGACATACTCTTCATGTCATCTTATCGACATGTCGTATCGGCAGAAAACAGTCATTTTGGCCGGATACCAATATTTCATGTTAAAGCATTTATTGGCTGATGCCAATGGCGTTCGGATATTTTGGCACATCCCTACTTTATAAAATATTATAGCATTTTTGTTTATGTTCTATAAAAACTCCATTTATGTTTTTCTGAAATGCCCTATTTTGAGAATAATAACAAACACAAGAGAAAATTAACTCTCAGCTCCACTCAAACTTTATTGATATGGCATATTTCATACACATGACAACACAATGTGCTTTACATTAAGTAGCAATACACATAACAATCATAAAAATGCAAGTTCAGAAAGAAGTTAAATATGCACATCAAAAAGTGCAAAAGTCAATACACAAGCACACACATGTCAAATATATACATCCACATGCACGTGTCAGAGATACACAAAATACACACACATGCACTAGGTACTCAGCCATAGGCGAAATTAAAACAAAAACAGTAAAACTATGTAACATTAGGGAGTGATCTTTTCCTTACCATACAACAGAATCATAGATTTGTAAAAATAAAGTCTGGCCTACTGGGTGTTGCCTAGTTTTTTTTCCCCAGTATGACACAAATAATTACAATTTATGCCTAAATATGCTGTTATCTTCTTCATTTTGTGAAGGTCCACTGTAATTTCCATCCATGTATTGAAAGCTGCTCTCCCCTGTGATAACCATTTCCCTGTTAGGGCATTTTTAGCAGCTACCAGCAATATATTTAACAGATACTTATCTCTATTCAACCATTCTTGAGGTACGAGTCCAGAAACATGTTCTTACTCTCCATGGGCACATCTGAAAATATCTTATTAGGCAACATGTATCCCTCTTCAAAAATAACAGGAAAATCCCAGAGAACATAATGATTTGCATGAACATTTCCGCAGTTTCTCCAGCAAACTGAGGTGTTAATTTAATTGGGATTTTTTTTACAACTAAGAATCAATGTAACTTATTAAATGCTTTTCAAATGACCACGCTGTGGCATCACTGCCTTAGATCTTTTGAGAAAAATGATACAGTAAGTAACTGTTAGATTATGCCACTTCTGACAGAACAACACAGTGTCCATTTTGCAAATGGAAAGTTGAATTCATGAGCCATAAGAAATCCATGTGGAGCCAGTTTGTATTTCAGTCCTCTTTCCATTCTATCCAGCAAGACTGTCACTGTCCAGGGATCATGCCACTACATCACTCACATGAGCAGACTTTACAAGAATGCTAGCAGCTAGCTGGGATATTTTTCTATATATTTTTTTAAATATAATTAAATTATTGTTTATTACAAATTTGTTCCAAACATTTAAAACAATTTGAAGGAAAATGTAGCATCTGTCTTATTTTGGCAGATGTTATAATGCAGATTCTGATAATCCTCTTGATGTAGGGGAGCCCCAGGGATTCCCATTTATTATCATTTTTAATTGAGCCTTCTAGCCTCCTTTCCATTTAAAGCGCATCAGATGCAATGTATTAAATGTAAAATGCATACCCATGGACCACTTTAGGGGGTCTGGAATCCCCCAACTATAGTTTCAAAGAATAGGCACCCCCCAAACAACATTTTGTTAGGACCACCAAAAAACTAGAAAGGGCCCTGCACTTAGTTGTCACTTAACACCTGTAAAACCTATTGCCTATGCAATGCAAAGCACAGTTATAATTTCTCCCTTTAGATAATAATTATAATAATAATATAAACAGGTTTTGAGTGACCTAGGGTATGTTAAAGGTAATGGTGCACCAGACTGTATTATACTGAGAGGTTTTTCTAATGTATTTGAAACAGGAGTATCAGTATCTGTGTTGACCTTCTCATTCTGTTCATCCAGGTTGGAGACGTAGTGAATGCGCTTCCATGCCAAAACTGCATCTGTACCAACCAGATAGATGCCACCACCCTTCTGCACAAATTAAACTGTCAGCCTATACCATGTGACACACACTGCCCTGTGGTAAGACTAGTCCCCTCCACCCCTCCCACACATGCTTACTTTTATTGACCAAATTCTCTCCCAGAATTCCTCACAAAATTAAAGGCCAATCATTTGGTGTCATTCAAATTTTTCTATGTTGCCATTTATGTCCATTAAAATAGATTTCTGATGGATTTGCTGTGCTCTTTTTCCATTCTGTTTTCTTGCCTCTTAACAAGTAACAATTACAAGTTTTTTTAGTTTCTTAACTTGATATATGAGTAATGAGCAAATGGATAATACCAGACATTAGATTTAGACTTTTTAAGTGTATATAAACACATAGTCTGAGGTGTTTTGTGTTCTGTATTTGCCTCAAGTTAGTTTAGTCTCTTTACAGCCTCTGGAAATCACTGACAGAAGTAATGAAAATATATGAATGTCGTCTTTAAATTTATAGTCACCTGTTTGATAAAGCTACATTGTAAGCCTAATGTCAAACCTAAATGGAAATCCCTTTTGCATTTTTATATTTTGTTTAGACTGAGTTTCTCTTCGTGTTGCTTTTCAGGGTTTCGAGTACCAGAACGTCCCCAGCCAGTGCTGTGGCAAGTGTGTCCAAATAGCTTGTGTTATTGTACTGCCAAACAACTCCACACACGTATTACAGGTTAGTGTGTGTGTCTGTGAATGCAATGTGTGTATGTTTGAAGAAAAAATGAAAAGAGATTAGATTTTATATATTTGCAAGGTCAGTAAGCTCTCCGTCATCTCTTCCAGATCACACTGTGGTCATTTGTACAGGTGCATCTGATTTTCTGCTATTTTAGCATAATGTTAACATACTCACACATATGATGGCAGTTGAACATAATACAAGTCACTTGATGTTAAAGAGATTTTGCAGTTGGACAAAAAGTTTCTGTTGCTCCTGGTGTTCATCCACCAGGAGGCGTTACAGCTCCACAGGACAAACCAGAGTGTTTGATCAAACATAACATAATACTGGATACTGTATGTAGCAACACCTGCCAGCTTGTTCAAGCAGTCAACTCAAGCTGCACTGCTGTACACGTCTCAAACAAAAGACCTGGCATGCTCAGCTTATCTTATCTTCAGGATACAACAGATGCCAGTCCAAGAAAATCTCAAAATGTGCAAATGAAATTGTTAGCACTCACTGGTAAGATTTAGCATTTTATTTTAGCACTGAAGCAGAACAAACTTCTTCATTTCATTTGTACATTTTGCTATCTGCACAAGACATGCCTCGCTCTTCACAGCAATATACCAAACACCCCCTCCCAATCTGGCAGCCGCTGGCCATCCATCAAGACTTTTTTGTGTGAGTTTTGGAGATATCAACCTTAGAGATGTCTGCTTTCTCTCCAATATAATAGAACTAAATGGCACTCAGCTTGTGGTGCTCAAAGTGCCAAAAAATACTCTTGAAAAGTTCAAAACCAGTGTCTCTCTCCAGAAATCATGATCCAGTTACTCAGGTTTAATTTATATCATTTTTTTGTCCTAAAATATGACTACAGACATTCAGAGCCTCATTCAAAAGCCTCACTGAAAGCTTTGAATACAAAAATGTTGATTTTGTACAGTTTTGTACAGTTGTACAGTTTTGTATGAGGTGATAGTGACTCTGATGCAGTGCTGCCTGCAGACTGTGTTCTAAAATTGTTATTTTATTTTTCTTCTTTAGCCCGGTGCCATGTGGACTCCCCCTGGCAGCCCCTGTGTGAAGTATGAGTGTGTCCAGATCAGCAATCAGTTCATCCCCATCGAGGCCAAGACCATTTGTCCTACCTTCGACCTTAGTGATTGCATACCGGTAGACTCCACACACACACACACACACACACACACTATCACTATTGTTGCTTTTTATTCTTGGAAGACTTATGCTCTTCCTGATGGAATATAAAACACACTGCTACCTTCTGCCTTTATGTGAATCTCTACAACATGACACATGATCCAACACAATACTGATGTGAATGTGCGTGTGTCTTCTGCAGGGAACAGAGACCATCGCTCCAGACGGATGCTGCCGTGTCTGTATGTATTCCTTCCATGCTGTATATTATTTATGCACCTGTGACCTGACCACCCGCTCCTCTCACTCCACTTTCAAAAAGCCCCATGATGTCATTAGAGCTTTTAAACTTCCACACAAAATGAGCTCACCCATATGACTGACATAAGCTTGGTGGCTAACTTAACTCTACATGTACAGAGGTACACCCCGTGGCAACATTAAGTCCCTGGCCTTGGTTACTAAGACGATGAATCCCCATCTAATATATGATTGCATTTCTGAAAATATCAGAAATTTTGAATCAGAAATTGCACAATAAAGTCAGAGCAGCCTGAAAAAAGGGTCCAATAAACTCTGTCCTCATTGGGAACACTTGGAAGACAGATGTTGACACTCAGAAAAAAAAACACTAACAATGGTCTTTAACTCATATAATCATGACACCTTATGACTGCTCATATAAGTCACAATAATGCATTGTTAAGGCTTAAAAGCAGCCCATCTAATGCATCATGAAGGTATTGGTCATGCATCAGATTTATGGGCATCATAGAAATTATTATCTAATATCTCATGTTAACTAAATGAGATAAACCTTACATTGAAGGCAACATTGGTATATTAAGTCTCATCAAATAATCAGCAATTTGTTCACGTGTTCTCAACCAGTTTATTGATGTTGATTGAGTGCAAAGAGCTGGGATGGTTCTTCCTGTTTAGCTAAATTACAGTTAAGGGATTTTCAAACGGCATAATCTTAACCCCCGGCTACCTTCAGTGTGAAATCCTTCAAGAACGCTTCTAGCCCTGGGCTAAGTGCAGTTTTGATTTATGTCACTTCTCAAAACAAACAAAAAGTTGCAAAAAAACTCAACTTTTCCCTCACCCAAGAAAACCCAGTGTAGTCATTGTGGAGTCCACAGATGCTGTGATCAGTGAATCAGGTCAAATGAGATGTTCTTTCTCCTTGCCTGCCTCAGGTATTCCGAAGTATAAACCATGCGGCGTGTCCACCACCACTGTGTACATAGAGAGCCAGGGCTGTCGGTCCAAAGAACAGCTCAATGTCACATCCTGCAATGGAGCATGTGGTACCTTCACCTAGTAAGTGCCTCTTGTGTCATTGCACATAGGACTATTTTCAGTTGTTGTTGTTTTTTCAGTTTTCAGTTACAGTTTGGTTAAGTTTAGGGAAGAAAACTATTTAATAATTATAATTATAATTATAATAACAGCATGTTTTAGTTATAGAATGCTTTTCAGGGTGCTCAAAGATACTTTAGATAGGTTAAAGGATACCACAGGCACCAAAGGACATGTCTGTACCATGCTACGCTATATAGACTCTGGTGTAAATATGCACATTGGCTATTTACACCCCAGGTGCAAATAGTGTTGTTGCCTAAAGACAGCTGGGTGCTAATAGCATCTGCCGATTTGATATTTCACAACCACAGACTTTATTTCTTTGTGCTATAAACTTAGCTTTCAAGCCCAAAACTAAAACGAACCCTGATGACATCACTCTGACATCATCAGGGTTATTTTGTCAGACTTGGCAAAGCTCTCTCAGAGCCACAGAAAACATTATCTTTTTATGGGCTCAGTAGGACTAACCATCAGTAGCAAATGGATCTTTATGTTTAAAATTGTGTGTGCCCCTTTAAAACATCAGAAGTGATTAAAACTGAAATTACAGATTGAAAAAATTTTTTTCTCGATTCTGTATAAATGTGACTTTAAGGAGCTCTCTAACCTTTGTAGCTCTGTAGTCTTAAACTTGAATTTTCTTGAACTGAATTTAATATTTCCCTTCTGTCTTGCTCCCTCCCCCCTCTCTTCTCTTCTCTCAGCTACTCGACCAAAATGCGGTCCCTGCTGCACACCTGCTCTTGCTGTCAGGAGATGTCCACGTCCGAGCGGCAGGTGCAGCTCTCCTGTCCCGACAACACCGAGGTCACCTACACCTACACCCACATCAACTCCTGCGGGTGCCTCAAGACGGACTGCTCTACGCTCGCCAACAGCAAAATGGCGACCACTCCCGCCAGCGCCAAGTCACGTCGTAGGAGGAGATAAGGCAAAAGCCCAGACTAGCATACGCACTGCTACTTATGTAATGAGCATGAATTTAGAGTAGCGTAACAGAATCATCTGGATACACAATCCATCTATTTATGCCTGATGTCTTAGTGTACTTAGTTTTAGCTTGTTAAGATTGTAAACACGCAAAGATCTCATCAATAAAGATCAAACTGTAGCTGCAGGCTGAGCTGTTTTTGTCCTTTTTTCTTACTGTATGCACAGTGTGTATGAGTGAGTGTGTAGCCAATTAAAAGCCTTTTCTTCTCGGAATGATCCAATTATAATAAGACAAATGAAATCAAACCTCCACAACAAAGATCATTTTAATTAATTTAGAATGCATTAATGAACGCATGAAGGATTATTATTATTTAATGTGTTACTACTAGTTGAAGTTCATCATTTTTTCACACTTTAATCCCAATTTGCAAGAAAACAGGTTGAGATGTTTTTAAAACAATAGAGAGCAGAGGGGTGTTTTTTGCTGAGTACAATACGGACTTGAAATATTTAATAGCCGGAATGTCAAGTCAAGAGCAATTAGACTTGTTTTAGATGTAAATGAATGTAATCTAATTTAATGTAAAGTAAGCAGCTGACAGATTATTCGTGTTTATTATTTTATGCATGTTTTCTTTTGCCTTGGTTGATATGTAAGGAATAATGGACAGTGAGCAGGTCATTATTGTGACATAAACCTGAAGTGGGATTATCCTGAAGGGGTTTATTGCACAATAATGACCTGCTCACTGTACATTATCATGCTTATTACCTGGTTTCCTACCAGGTAATAAATCAATGGTTTCCTACCAGATAATAAATCAATAATTTGGCATACATATATTAATTTTTAAATTATTTTATAGATTTAAAAAGGATTTTATTGCTCCTCAAGAGTCCGGGATCACAACTGTGTCCATAGCAATGGTTTGTTATACATAGCAATGGTCTGCTATACAGAAATAAAAGGCCTTAGAATTCTGTAATTGATCAATGAGAATCAAGTATTTAACAAAGCTCTATAATAATAAGAATAAAAAGAATTATCTAAAGTGATCAAAAACTTTCCAAGATCACATTTACTAGCATAATTGAGTTCTTTGAGCAGTCTTTAGTAGTCTTTAATAGGTAATGCTGAACTTTTCTCTAAATTGTCTGTTGTTATAGAACATTATAACCCAGACTTTGGTTATAATTGTTTGAGAAGCAACAGTACTTTCACGTCAAGAAATTCCAAACCTAACATTTCATGGTTTATGAACTCAGGGCAACCTTACATATTATTTAATTTTATCGGTGCATAATTCCTAATAACAACAATGTCCTTACAAGGAAATAAATGTCTTTTAAATACCGATGTAATTTTGTACTAAAAAATATATATAAAGACACAGAGACAGTTATTAGAGTTTATTAATAGCACTGAGTTCAATAGTAATTGTTAGTTTCCAGCGAAAAAATTGTTAATTTAAACCTAAGTTATTATTCATTCGTTATTCATATATGATTGGAAACTTTATATTTATTCACACATGTTGATTAATGTTTCAAATTCATTTCCCATTATTTCATATTCAGCTGATCTGATGTGTCCAAAAAAACAAAACCCATAAAGTTCTGCTTTTACCAAACAATATCAAATGCATTTTTTCCTCCTCAATCAAAGCTGTATTTACACAGCAACATATTGCATATTCATGCTCTGTTATATTTAAGATCTTTAGTTGACAGCAGATTGATTAAAGTTTATCTGATCAATCAATCATTGATAAATAAATAAATATTAACCCTAGTCTGGACTGTCTAGTTTAACAGTAAAACAGAATGCAGCACCATATTTGTAGAATTATTATGTACATTTTTTTCTGATGGGTGTTGATTCAACTCTGTGGTTCTCTTGGAGACTGTTTCACTGTTGGGAAGCACATTGTCTCAGTGCTACTGGGAAACTGTGAACACAATAGATGTGTGAGGACAAAGTGATTGTATCGGCCACACTGTGCTTGTCAATATCAGCCTAAGTGTGTACGTCAACCCGCCTCCATCTTAACCTGTGGTAACCCACCACATTGAGCTGCAGCCATCAATCAAGAAAAGTTTATCACCTCTTTACGTACAGGCTCTGGCCACATCCTGGTCCCAGTTTGCTTCTCAGCCCTGAGTATTTGCCCAGGACTTGTGTGAGCTGTGATGACAGAACAGCTAAACACAGCGCCTGGAAGCAGAGAGCTATACACACAAGCACTCACAAACACTCCCAGTGTGACACAGAGCCTTTGGGCAAGGCGGGACCACACACATCTCCCAGTCAGCTCTTTCACAGGCTAATGGGTGGAGAGAATAGGTATTCATAAGAGTCTTGGTAAACAAGGATGTGTACTTAATATAACATTTATCCAACCAGATACGTCAATGAAAGCAAATTATCGTAACTTAACGTCTCAACACCGCCATGAATTAAAAACACAAGCAATTAGAGTGCAAAAGTAACAGTGCGCGGTTGTGAAAGACTTAATCAGTCTTTCATGTTACGTGAAAAAAAATCTCACACTGTTACTGTGAAGGAATCAGATAAGAAACTTTGACTTGAGGCATTTTAAGCCAAGTTGTTGAGAGCAATAAGATATGACCATGTTGAAGTATATCATCTGTAAATCATCCAGTTACAAATAAGATATGGCTGTTATTCATCTGTGACCTGCCAAAGAAAGGGGAGCTCCTGCCTCAACTCGGCCCATGTGATGGATAAACTGTTACATATTAAAGATGTGTTGAGTTTTATCATTATTATTATTATCATTATTTATTTATTTATTATTTTATTATTTTAAATAGGGACAGTGCATATTACTGAACTTTTACATGTAAATATGCATGATCGACATAACAAACTTCACAAATTACAATTGTACATAAACTTTACAACAATGGAAAATAAGAAAAACAAGAAAAAGAGGATTAATAATAATGCAAACTGTACTATAATAGACAAAGACACACCAACAACAGTACAATAAGTGATTATGAGATGCTGCTCAAGACAAACCAGGAGAAAAGGAGACCGTTTGAGTTGAAGTGATTAGAGTGCTCGTGTGTCGTAAAGATTCTTCCTCTGAAATCGTGAGAGTTGCTAGTCCAGATTCAAGCACAGTGTTCTCTGAAGGGCCTTTCACAGTGTCTTGCCTCATATACAAGAACAACAGTTGCAGATTACATAACAATGTCGATTCAATCATTCCTCCTTCCATATATTGACAATGTGTCAGTGCAGAATAGCTTCCTGATTACAATGTCCCATTGATTTTACTTGAAGCTTACTGCCATCCTCCTTCCTTAGAACACAGAGAATCCAAAAATCAATACATCGATTATTAACCAAAATGGTTCATCTTCCACAAGTGTTAAAGTCACAAGTGCTAAAGTGCAGGTTTTATTGCACATATTCACTGTGAAGTGCTGGTGTATCTTGTACATAACCTGCGCAAGGTTTGCACACACAGATGTATGAATGCAATTATATTGCTCGAGGTTAGTATACACAGATGTAATTTATGTACACACTAAAGCATGAGATTTGTATAGGCATATTTATTTATCCTCATTTCTAGATAGAAGTGGTCACAAGTCTGGTTTGCTCTGAGCCACACCTTCAAATGCTTCTTAAAAGTTGGAAAGCTAGAACATTCTCTGACTGTAAGTAGTCAGCTGTACTACTTTTAACCAGCAGGACTTTTTTTTTTAACATTTTCTTTTACATGCTGGTTCGGTGGCTTATCAGTGAAAGACAAGAAGTGTCTGAATGACATCATCAAAGTCTGCTCCAAAATCACTGGAGTACAGCTTAAGGACCTCAGCTCCCTTTGGAAAACACGGGTGGTCCAGAAAGCAGACAGTATATTGTCCCCCCCTGGTCATGTACTTGGCAGGGAATTTGTGATCATGCCCTCAGGCCGGCGGTATTATGTGCCTGTGCGAAAAACAAACCGCTACACAAATTCTTTTATCCTGTCTGCCATAAGACTATTAAATGCACAATTGCAGGATGATAAATGAAAATGTGGACTACTGTGAACCCTTTTCTTGCTGTGTTATCACTGGCTGTTGTGTTTGTGTTTGTTGCTATGATGATTGATACCTGGTTGTGGATGCTGGATTGTGGATATCAGCTATCAGATTGTTCTCTCTTTTTATCTTTTTGCCTCTGTCAATTTATTCCTTTTACCTCTGTTACATTGTATCTCTGTTATCTGGACATGTTGATTGCAAACTGAATTGTCCTTCTGGGATTAATAAAGTATTCTAACTAACTAACTAACCAACTAACTAACTAACTAACTAACTAATTTAGCCTCAGCAATTCATTTTCATCCTTCATGGAAGACATGACACTGAGGCCTTTATTTCAAACACCAGGCATGTAGTTTATTCGAGTCCTGATGTCCACACAACAGCCTATCCTGGGCTTTCTAGTGAACAGAGCACATCTTCTGTTATTTTAATATGGCAGGAATTTCAGCAAAGATGCAGTAAGGAAGTTAAATCATCAAATATATTGGTCTTGTCTTCATTTAGTTTAGTTTAATTACATATACAGTATATATATATATACTGTATATATATATATATGTACCACTGTTGTATATATTTGTGCATATTGCTATATATAATATGCTGTAATTTTTATTTCTTAAAGTTTTATCTCTACATAATATTTCTATCTTAATTTCTATTTTTATATTTCTATGTTTTGTTTTGTTTTTACTTATATTCTAGTCTTTCTTGATTGGGTGCAACTGTAACACTAACAATTCCCCCCCAGGGATCAATAAAGTATTTCTGATTCTGATAAGGATGTTTTCTTTTTTCTTTCTTTTTTTT
>JAJHUR010109887.1:0-14402 GCA_027495735.1 Lutjanus campechanus | reverse complement strand
AGGTAAATCCACGTTTGTCTCAACTGACAGCAAGCAAGGAACATGCATAATGATACTGCCAATTAACTTACATAATTCATTATACAAGCACAGATTATTTTAATATCCTCTTATGGGAGAGGAGAAGCAGGTAACACATTGCTGTTAACTGCTCGGTTCCATAGAGAATTGAACATACTTAAGATGTATAGGATGCGGAAAATTCAGATTAGACTATACAATTATTTGAAAACATGATTGACAAACAGCTGTGGTTAAATTTCTGAAAGATTACATGGATATATTAATTTGTGCCTTTATACATTCATCAACAAAACTATTTATTAGCCTGGGGGCAGACTGATAATACATTCTGCTTGCATGCACTCAGATGACATGAAAGAAATGTTTGAGTCAAACAAATTAGCTCCATTATCAATTAGTAAAAGCTGTTTGTTTACAGCTCCTGAAGAAGGCTGTGTGGGGAATACTGCTTGTCTTTTTACTGAGATAACTCAGGAGCAGAGGGGACCACATGCAGAACCAAAAAATCCTACGCATGGAAATAAAACAAACTGATCATCAAACTATTTGCTTGGCTAGTCAGACTATTTTGCTACTCAAAGGTTGTAAAGTGATTGAAAACATCACCAAATTAGAATAATTGTAAGACATCGGCTCCCATATTGGCTCTACTGTTAGCACACCTGCAGTCGTGCCATCAAGGTGGATGAAAGCAAGCTGGAGAGAGAGAGAGCAACTGCTGGACTCATGCGCAGCTACTTATACAGCCCCGTTTCTTCAATATGCATACAAATAAATACCACGACTTTATACATTCCAACAGTGTGCAGTCCAATTCGATTTGCCAGTCCCAGTTCCCAAAAACCTCTCAGGAGTGCAGATGCATCCAAATACCCTGGATAAAAAATGTCAGGTGATAGGTAGTATAAAGTGCAAGAAAGTCTGCTTATAGAGTGGAGGTTGGGCTTGATGGACAGGTCAAACAAACACAGGAGTTTCACTCAGGAGACCGGTGTTTGTGTCCCATGTGAAATCAAAAGTCAACGTAGACTTGTTTTAACACTGACCATAAATTGACGGTTGTAATGTATGTAACTTTTGTGACACATGCAACTTAACAGGGCCGGACAATATGGACAAGATCAAATATGACAATATTTTTTGCTTAATTGATTAGTTGTTCTATAAAATGCCAGAACACGTTGATCAATGATTCTCAAAGCCCAAGATGACATCTTCAAATGTTTTATTTGGCCCACAACCCAAAGATATTGATTTTACAGTCATAAAGGAGTGAATAAACCGGATAATATTCACACTTATGAAGCTGGAATCAGAGAATTTAAACTTTTTACTTAAACTTTTGCTTACTAGAACTGATAAATCAGTTGTCAAAATAGTTGGAGATTCATTTAGTAATCGATTAATAATTGATTAATCGATTAACTGTTGCAGCTCTAACCTTGATATTGATTTTGCACCAATATTTCAGTGCTGACTGTTGGTGCTTTCACAAAATATTAACACATTCTTTAATATATAATCATATGTAATGTGAATGTCATGACTAAGTGGTTAAAGGCAAATAATAGAACAGCTAGAACAGACCTTTAAAACTAGACCACATGTTTATTTTTGTTATGATGATGAAGGCACGCGAAATTGGACTTTGGCATATACACTGCATGCTGTTTCAAAATGTAAAGTTGATTTTCCAGTTGATGATGGCTGAAGTTCTCTCAACTTGACAAACGCAGAAAGAAAGGAGCTAATTTAATGATGGCTGAGTTCCATGAATTGTACATGGAGCTCCTCACCAGCAGTGAACAAATGGATCAACTGACAAAAAGGTCTTGGAGAACCATCAGCTTTTAAGTTTGACCAAAAAATGTTAACTTGATGCCCACTTGGCCTATTTTATCCAAGATCTTTCAACCAGGAGCTTTTGATTCTATCTCATAGTCTTCATCAGTCCAGTGCATGAGTTTGCTCAGTCGTACAACTACTTTATCCACAGTCAATCAGCCTCAAAGGTTAATTACCTGCTCAGAGCCAATAAACAATGTGTATGATATTAGTGAGCTAAACCTGCTGCACAAATCTAATCATACTGATTACTGTTCCTCATAGATTTGAAAATTTCATTGATGACTTTTAAGGCTCTTCATGGCCTCGCTCTCTCATATATCACTGACCTGTCAGCACCCCACACACCAGGACGTACCTTGAGATCCTCAGCTAGAGGTCTTTTGTCTGTTCCACAGGCCCGGCTAAAAACAAAACAGGACAGGGTGTTTGCAGGTCAGTGCCCCCGAGGCTCTAGAACAATTTGCCCGAGGAAATCAGGTCGGCCGAGTCAGTGATCTCTTTTAAATCCCTTCTTAAAACATACTTCTATCAGAGAGCCTTTCCTGAGTTTTAACAAGGGGTGCGATGGATCACAAAAGGCTCGGTTCGGCTCATATCATTTGAGTCACAGATTGGATCATATTATGAATAATAATAATACTACTACTAATAAAAAGTAATAATGTATAAAAAACTCTACTATACTAAACAATACTCTACTGTATTATACTATAAACCATACTACACATAATAGATAATTACATTATTATACACTATATAGTATACACTACTACACTTTCTAGTCTGGCTCAATGTTCCGCCCACAGCACTATCTGATTGGTTAGAAGTCACAAGTAATAGCCAACTAACACAAATACACTGTGTCACAGACAAACACAGAGAGGAGCTGCGCAGAAGATAAAACAACAGCTATCTCTAAAGTGAACTGTTTCTATGACGACAGCATTGTTTCATCAATGAAAATGCCCAAAGTCATGGTCGGGATTTCACTCAATGTGATGATGTGACGGTTTTTTAAAATCGGTCGCTCTCACAGAGACGTACTGCAGAAAAAAACAAAAACAGAATGCACATCTGTCTTGTGTTTTCACTGCAACTCTGCGTCAGGATTTCGGGTATTATTACTTTAAAAAGTTAACAGCGACAGTAACATGTTTTCATTTTCCTCTTCTTGCCTTTTTCACTGTTGTTTTTCATACACCTAATTGTCTTTTTTTTATCTGCTGACTTTTCAACCTGTCTGTTTTATTCTGCTGTCCTTGTGAAGAACTGGATTTTGAAAAGTCCTCCATAAATTAAGATTATTGCTGTTATTCTTAATTTGAAGCTACACCCGCTCCATTAGGCTCCATGTAAAGGTGAGATTAAACAGATAGAAGCAATCTATTGTAAGATGTAGTTGTAGGTGTAGTAGACTGCTGCCAGCCTGCTGCCCACTAAAAATACAAGAAGGCCAGATTAGCTTTACACGACAAAACAGTAGGAGTGCAAGAAAGATTAAACACCAGTGTTAGCTGGAGTGAAAGACTGATGGAAAAACCTCCAATATGCTCATCCACAACTGTGAGGGGGAGTGTGAAGGGGAAGCAAACGGGGTTTATTCTAATTTGAAGACATAATGTTTAGGAAATTTACATGGAGCACCACTTTGCACTCCTGCTGAGCATTTCAGAAATCATATCCTCAGTTTCCAGTTTGATCTCCTGCCTTCCAGGCAGCTATTGGATTCATTAATTTGACTATACTATGAAAACCTGCAGAAATGTTAAACTTTCATATCTTTTATGGTTTTGTCAAAGTGATACTATATTTTCACTGTCTGCTTTTTATAGCCTACTGACAGGACTGGAGTCTAGAGGCTGCCTGGAGGAAAACCTATTTTTAAAAAAAGCCATAAAAGTGCTTCTGTCAATAAAATCAGATAACATGGATGCGTTTCATTGGATTAGAACATCTTAAATAAAGAAGCAATCAGTGTACATGAGTATAGGGCCACTTTTTTGGACAACTGGACAACCGTTGTCTTTTCCTGGTTTTAAAGGTTGATGTCCTTTTCTAAACTTCCCAGACTGTTCTAGCTGTTCTACTATTTGCCTTTACTGACTCTCTCTTATTGATCAAGAAATCTCATTGTATTCATATCTTGTGAAATAAGGTCATACATACAATATTGTCACAGTATCAAGGTATCAACAGTATCAACATCTCTGCCTCACAACATTCATTCATTTAAAAGTTTTTTGACTCTCACTTTGCCTTCAACAAATATTGCAGAAAGCCATCCATCCATCCATTTTCTGTAACCGCTTATCCGTCAGGGTCGCGGGGGTGCTGGAGCCTATCCCAGCTGACTTCGGGGGAGAGGCGGGGTACACCCTGGACAAGTCGCCAGTTCATCGCAGTGCTGACACATAGAGACAAACAACCACTCACTCTCACATTCACACCTACGGGCAATTTAGAGTCACCAATTAACCTATTATGCTGCATGTCTTTGGACTGTGGGAGGAAGCCGGAGTACCCGGAAAGAACCCACGCAGACACAAGGAGAACATGCAAACTCCACACAGAAAGGCCCTGCCAGCTCGGGGAGTCGAACTCAGGACCTTCTTGCTGTGCGGCAGCAGCGCTAACCACTGCGCCATCGTGCAGAAAGCCATTCTGCGATTTTGATCAAATTTGGATTAATTGTGCAGCCGTGTTTTTATTGTAGGGTGTTCCTGTTATGGTGTCCACACGGGATACTGCGGATACTGTGTGATCACTGTGCAATTAATCTGTCGATTATTTTCTCGATAAATTGATTAGTGGTTTGGTCCACAAAATGTCAGAAAATGGTGAAAAATACTGATCACTGTTTTCTAAAGCCTAAAACCTCTTGTTAAGTTCAAAACGCAAAGATATTCCATCATAAGAGGAGTAAGAAATATTCACATTTGAGAAGCTGAAATCAGAGAATTTGGACATTTTTTTATTTAAAATGAAAAATAAAAAGTTAAACCTCCATCACTCAAATTCTCTGAGAATCCGGTCGAAACAGTTATAGTTAAAATAACCTTTGACAAAAAGTTATCTCATCTTCATCCCGTAAATCGACACAGACATTAATGTGAAAATCCTATAAATCCTTAAATCGTTATTTGGACTGCTGCACTCAAGCCTATAAATCCAGTATTTCCAGAAAGCAGCGCTGTTCAATAATTTGCAACATTACCCACAATGACCTTAATGCAACCAGGAAATGGACACAACCTCAGTATAAATGATAGAGCAAAATCTCTCATGTTGTATGTCATCATATTGCAGCTCTTCCTCCACCTGAACGGTACAGCTAAGAGCTCCAGGCATAACTCAGCTCGCAGTCCTCCCTCAGCCCTGAAGAACAGCTCCTGTCCCGATCCATCATCCAGGTCAGACTGGAGAGGAGGGAGGATGATCATCAACATCGACAACACAAATCTGAGGTCACTTACTCAGTGCGAGCTCTGCAATCATACACAAATGATAAAAGAGAGACAAAGGCGGCAGACGGTGGAAGGCGACCCTTAATGTAATACCGAAGAGAGAAAGAAGTGTCACAAGCACTGCTTTGTAATTTATTAACTTTAAATAAGTTGATGAATTATACATTTTCCAGTTACTGCCTGAGTGTGTTGCTTTCTGTGCACTCAGAAGGCACTGTGCTGTACAACTACAAATACTGATTGTGCCAAGGAACTGGTGTATATTGGGTTATAGTCAATGATCACTACAGCTGTTCGAGTGTATGAGATCAAAATGCAGACTGTTCTTCCATTTCATCAGCCAGGATAAAATCATATCATAAATTCTCAAATAAAAACAGGCATTCGAATACCAGTGAGGAGGGCGGACGATTGGTGGAATTACTTTCACTAGAACAGCTAAAGGTGCAGTCACACCAGCATTTAAAGGGACAGTTGACTGTTCCTACATGAAATTGCCCACAACAAGTTCTGTGGATTATCTTGAATGTCCGAGTCATGATTTTTGTAAAGAAACATTGGTGTTGATTTTTTTTTAAAAGTTTCATTATATTGGAGAGAAGGCAGACATCTCTACAGCTGATATCTCTAAAACTCTGCAACTAACACCAAAAAATGGATAAACAGCACTACAGGCCAGGAGAAAAAAAATCTATATTTTTGATTTTGGGGTGAACTGTCCCTTGCACTGCCATTTGGTGAGGATGCTGGAATGAATTTCACTGAGCCACTGACATCACTGCTGTGGAAAGTCACATGACTGTACACTGAATCTAACAAGACAACAGGTAAGGATGGAGGAGATGGAGGAAGTGATAGGTTTGCTTCAGCTGCAGAATGAAACAGGAGCAGATCAGAAAACCTACTAAGATATGATAAATTATACTTTAAATAAAACAGCGGGGAGTATAAATAAAGTATGTATCTTATATAAGGCTGATTCAAAGGCTTCATTCTCATTACAAGTGAGTTAGATAAAAAGAAGCAACAGTACATGATGTAAGACAATTAATCCTAATCAATATTTGACACATAATAGGATGTAGGGCTGCATGATCTGGTCAAAAAAATATCATATTGCCATATTATTTTGACTGAAACTGTGTCTATGACATGCAAAGTAATTAATGGGAATGATCAGTTTTATATCACAATTTTCATTCTCACTGAAAGTTAAATCATGATGATGTTCTGCAGCACTACAGTACTTCATTGGAATGCTGTTTTGTCACACATTTTACCTTCATCAACAAAATGCAGCTCCTGTGGTTTGGATATTAGACTTGGGGCAGAACAATTAAACGATATGTTTGATCAAAATCGTGATATGGCTGAATGCAAAAAGGTGGAATGTGTCGACGTACCATTTTAAATTAAATATTGTTGTGGTGCAGAGATGTCCTGACCTACACATCTACAGACTTATGAAAACATCTTTGTTTGGTACAGAGCCCCACAACTACTACACCATAATCGTTTGAATATTTTTGTCAACGATTATAGGAAAAATTATGTTAACATGATCAATCCCTCTAATATCGCAAATCATATCTCATTTGCATTAGTAGTTGCAATTACATTATATTCATTATGAGTTAGTCTGTCTAATCGTTTTCTCAATCAATCAATTAGTTGTTTGGGCCATAAAATGTCATAAACTGCTGAAAATTGTTGAGCGCAAGATTGTATCCTCAAATGTCTTGTTTTGTTCACAGCCTAAAAATATTCAGTTTACTGTCAGAGAGGAGTAAAGAAACCAGAAAATATTCACATTTAAGAAGCTGAAATCAGAGAATTTGGACAATTTTCTTTAAGAAAAAAAAATCTAAACTGATTAATCGATTATTAAAAGAGTTCCTGTTATTTCTTCTAAATCGTTTAGCCCTGGTGGAGTAGAGGTAAAAAAAAAAAAAAAAGATTTAAAAAAAAAGATAATATATGAAATGTTAATATCTAAGTAAAATACAATTATCACAGAACTGTTCTTAAGTATAGCACTTAAATGAATTACTTTCCACCAATGATCAATATGATCAATTAAATTCCAGATTGTTATATTTAACACATTAGATACATTTATTTAGAAGACATGGTTTCTATTGATATTATTACTAGGATGATTTGTCATTGTGTTGTGAGATGTAAATCCTCTCTGTGTGTTCACACTCTACAAAGTGTTAATAGGATTTAGTTGTGACATCAGAGCTGAAAGCTTTGTTCTGTGATGCTGAGCTGCTTCATCACCAACAGTGTCTATTACACCACTTCTAGTGAACGAGTGCATCCTTCACACTCCATTAAAGACGGTTTTTAGTGGGCCTTACCTACTGAATGCTTTGATACACACAACAATACCGCCCTGGCATACGAGTGCTTAATATGCGGCTCATTGTCGATTTCATTCGCCAGTTTGTCCAACAACTCATTCAACATGAATTACAAGTCCATTATTTGCATTCCAGGGGAGGTTCACTGACTCTGTAATTACAGCTGTGTAGAAAACACTACATGTGCAGACACGCACACACACACACACCTTACTGGCCCTGCATTCAGTGACGCAGTCAGGCAGGCAGGCAGTATATAGTCAGGCTGAATTAGATAACTGCCTCACTGTGCCTGTGGAAAAGAACATCACACACTCAGCCGGCGTCATCCTGCACAAGCCCAACCTGGGAGCTCCATTAGCAGCAGGCTGCAGCAGGTGAAGTGGAAAACTGCCAATTATGTCGGGAAGAGACATTGAGCTCAGCCGCATAAAACTCACACACTGATATGCTCATAAGCAGACACAGTGTATGCAGACAAGAGCGGACACATCTGTGTGAATATGCACACATAGCATTAAAGGTTTTTTGGTATACACAGTAATTTCCTTTGAAAGGGTTGAATTAACAGCCATTCATGGATACTCTGGCTTAAGTAGATTTGGGTAGGTGTGATGCACCAAGCCGCCTTACACATAAATCCATTTACAACCATGGAGCCAGAGCTGTACCGGCTTTGGTTTTAGCTGTCAACAAAGGTTTTTAATGAATTCCAAACAAACCAGAAAACTAAACTGCATGATATTTAAACTGAGGATATTTCCCAGGGAAGAGCTAAAAGGCAGCAGATGTTCAGAACAAAAGTTCTTGTCTCAGTTTGTCAGATTTTAAAAAAAAGTGGCTATTAGCACCCAGGTGTCAGTAACCAACCAAGCTAGATTTAGGATTGTAGATACTGCGTCTGTGATTTGACATGAGTCTGCCTGTCGGCCATATTGGAGAGGTCAGGATCCACTTGTAAACAAAACAATGTGCATTGACAGATACAGATTTCACTACAAAACTGACTGAAACTTGTAGGAGTATATCACAAGTTTCATCATGACTGGATTTCATATTGATTCTTTGGACAATGTTACGATATTTGGTGATACAACAAAGTCTGCCATGATGCGTTTTTGATTTGATTCAATTCAATTAAAAAAACTATGTTCTGAATGTTTTATTATGTTCTGAAAATTGCATGACTGAACACTTCCAGATATTTGTGACACAGACATTGGGAATTGTTTCAATTGTTGGATGTAAATATAATTATTGAGTGTGGTCTAGACCTACTCTATATGTAAAGTGTCTTGAGACAACTTTGTTGTGAATTGGCGCTATATAAATAAAACTTGACTTGACTTGACTTACCACGGTAATTTCAAAATAAAGGTAACATAACAATATAGATCCATATTTTCATTTTGCATCGATCATATTCAACAGTTGAACATTGAATCGATCCACATCGATGTGTCATTATGCCCCTAGTAACTCATTTAATTCTGAATTTGAACATGATAGTGGTTAGTAGAGCTGCAACAATTAATCGAATATAAAATTAATTAATTAATTAATTAATTAACTAACTATATTGATGCTCAATTAATCAGTTTCAGTAACTTTTTAAGAAAAAATCTTAAATGTGTATATATTTTTTTACTCCTCTAGGGGAGTAAGGACGTCATCTTGGGCTCTGTGAACCGCTGATGGTCATTTTAGAGACCAAATAACTAATCGATACATTGATAATATGATTATTATCAACGATGAGTAATCAACAATGAAAATGACATGTTAGTTGCAGCCCTAGTGGCTACTTGTTAGAATTCTAGGGTGAAATAGAAACTACATTTTGTTGAATTCACTGTAAAAATCTGATGTAAAAGTAAGACTATACACAGAATGATGACTTTCTGATGATGGAATTACAATCAAACTGCACTGCTAACACGTTGCCAGAGCATCCCAGCCCTTCAGATTTCCCAGAAAGCCTCGCCATCACGGAATGAGATGTGGGAAAGACGGCATCAGCAGCACCCATATGAACATCCTGTGCCTTGAAGTCAGTCCAGTGAGGTGAAGGATGAGTGCAACCGAGCAAAGAGCTTCTTCCTTTCTTTAATTCATGATCTTACAGTAAAAAGACACTGAGCATCGAGATAATGTCTCTGAAGGATTCTGCTACAGGTCTGGTGTGGGTCAATGCGGTCATCTCCAGGTATAGGTAGGTTTGAGAAGTGGACAAAATAATGTGGTAGAGGTGAGAACAAATACACTGTTGAAGCAAACAACAGGCTACTATTTACTGCTTTGCTGTGCATTACTAGGAAATCATTTATTTTGTATTTCTTTTGTATTATGCTGATATTTTAACTTGTTGTGTTTGCCTCATACACTGTCATTTCCAGCATATTCTCTGTGAACAGATGACATTCTGGACCTATTTGTTGAGGAGCAGCAGTTGCAGATCACAAGTGATGCACAGTCAGTGCACCCAGCCATGGGTTTAGTTACAGCATCTAACTATTTCTAAAACACCAAACTGTTGTTTTAAATTTCCTGCTTTCATACAAATTAGACAAGATACAACATGTTCATTGATGAGGTTTAGCTGTATTATTAGGTGTATTTCTGAACACTGGACAGAGTCAGACCGGCTGTTTCTTCCTTTCTGTCTTCATGCTACGTAGGGCTGCACAATTAATTGTAATTGAATCAAAATCGCAATATGGCCAAGTGCAATATCCAAATCACAGAACCAAATCACAATTTTTTTGAAAACGGAAAAATGTGTGAAAAAAAACAGCTTATAATGCGTGCACAGTGCTGCACAGATGGCCTGGCCTGAAAATCCTGTTCTGCTGATGAAAGAAAATATGTCAGTTTGGTTCAGACCCCAACAAACGTCACATCATCACGATTTTAATTGCTTTTTGTTTTGTTTTTCAGTAAAAATGACAATTGTAAAATGACCATTCCCACTTATATATTGCAATTTCAACCAAAAAGAATCACAATGACTTTTTTTACCATATCATGCAGCCCTAATGTAAGTTAGGCTAACCATGTCCTGACTCCTGATATCAGTCTTCTCATCTCACTTTAAGACAAAAAGCCAAAGTCAAACTGAAGTTCAACTAAAGTGAAATACTGACCTCCATTACATATGCCCAGTGACAGTCCAGCATTGACAACAGGTGGAAGTGAGATTTTGGGAGTCTGACTTCTTGTAATCATGCAACGTGACTAAAAGATCTCAAGCATGGGAACAAGTTAGAACAACTTAGAAAATCTGTCACTGTTTCCACTTGGATGCATTCCTTGCAATGCACTTCAGCATATCCTCCACCCTTTTCAGCCCATAACCAATCACCGATAATTACCTGCTTCTCAAGGCTGATACCGAAAAGATAACATGTAATTTCAAATTTTTGTGTTTTAAAATGAAGTTCATATAACCTGTAGTTTATGCGTACCTAATGGTAAGAAAGACTAAGATGTGGTGAACAAAGATGGATGAGTCAATATTCCAGCTCTGACCCACCCAAATCTAACATCACTATGACAACAAAAACAGAGAACAGGTCTGACTCGTCAAATGATCATTTAGTTTTTTAGTAAAGTACGACCAAATACACTTTGGTTTGGGTATTTGCTTAAGAATTCAAATTAAAGTAGTATAGCCGATATCTAAATTTAAAGTGCATCCTATTTAGTTATATTCCACCACTGGAGCAGACCGATGCAATGGGGAACACACAGATCTATACATGGTGAAGAAGAAACAATGGAAGAATAAGCACATGGCTCACCGCAGAAAAGGAAAGTGTTTAGGTCAACATTCTGTGATCCACCTCCATCTAAAGTACAAAGGACACACTGTGGAGAGTAATGTACGGAAATGAAGAAGAGCATCTACACACGTCCAACTGGACCAACCACCCCTGAACAGAGGAGGAGGCCTGACAAACCTCTTATCTACAGCTGCAATGATTAATCGATTATTGATCGATTATTAAATTAATCACCAAATATTTTGATAATCAATTAATTGTTTTGAGTCACTTTTTCATAAAAATAGAAATAAAACAAAAATAAAAATGAGAATAAACTTAATACCTTTGTGTTTTGGACATAAGACATTTGAGGATGTCATCTTGGGCTTTGGAAAACAGTGATCAGCATTTTTCACCATTTTCTCGATTAACTGAGAAAATAATCAGCAGTTTAATCGATGAAATAATCATTAGTTGCATCCCTACTCTTATCATCTGCTTGCAGGCTTCCTAAACATCATTGTCAAAGGTAATGTTACATAAAAAGTAAATGTAAACATAGGAAATTGTACACTTCTTATGACAGCTAGCATTCAAGTGTGTGCATACTGTAGGGAGACGTGACCACGGCAATGGCAGCTTGTTGTTCCGGTTCCTCCCCCTGATTCATGAGCTTAATCATTTTCAGTTATTTAGCATGTGTTACGTTTTTGATACAACATCTGCAAACCTAGTGAATAACAGCATATCATTGTTATTTCCAGAATGGCCAGTGACCTGGCATGCTATTAAACACAACAGTAGAGAAGCTGGTGACTTGTATTCTATCAGAGAAGCACTGGATTATATTTAAAACAAAAGGCTCTTGTGTTCCCCGTAACACCATACTGGCTTGTCTGGGAGTGCAAAGCAGATGTCTGAGTGTTTCTTCCTCTTCTAAAAAAAATCTGTCAGACTAGATGCTAAAAAGACACGCTGCTGCCCCCAACAGTCAGAACCAACATTTCTGTACCAAACAAATCCTGAAAACTACCAGCAGACAAACTGATAAGTGACAGAACATGATTACGATTATTGAAAAGATTTCCTAGATATTAGTGTGATGTGATACAATTCTTCAATACTGTATAGCTCTGTGATAACACACAGTTCTGTCATGTTCCTCACTTATTCTAATGAATAATGTCTGTGTGTGTGTTGGTGGGTTGAACATTTTCACCCTCAGTCTCCATCACTGAAGACTGAGTGAAATTTTTATTTGCACCCGGGGAAAAGATCCCCAGATCCAGCCTGATGTAGTGTTGTGATTTCAGCAGAGCTCAACACTCAATGCTGCATTCTGCGTTCTCACTGACCCCGAAATTTCATATTCAATTGAATATTTATGACAGCACCATACTTGGACTTGGCTTGGTGCCCAGAAAATATCATCCTGGAGCAGCAGGGAGCAGAGGAGGGGGGTTTCTAGGGTTCAGACTCGGTGACAAATCAGATTAACAGCACATTTGTTGCTTTGCTCTGACTGCACTTTTCTTTTATCCCCTGAATATTCTTCTGCCATTTGGTAGAGAGGGGACGAAAGAGTAAAGAAGGGACAATTTGAATACATGGAATGATGAAGGAAATCAAGCGGAAGGTGAGAAAGGTGAGTTCAATCTGAACTGAGAGACAGACGGCTGGAAGGACGGAGAGTGACAAGAACTGGAGTAAATAAAAATAATGGCACCAAAGCAGAAAGAAATACAACCACTGTTTTCACACAGACAACTAAAGAAGGAGATGTAGATGTGATGCATTCCCCTTTGCACTGCACTAAAACTGTGCTAATTAAAGATCTGTATTAATCACAGTCACACAACTTTCCAAGGCTCAAAAGAGAAAAGAAAGGCACCAGGAGCTGCAAAATAGAAAGAGCCTGAGGCCCAAGCAACAGGCCTTAGGCTGCTTATGAGGATTAGGCTATAACTAGGGGAAACATTTGGATATTAACAAACTATAAGAGCTCACTCAGTATCAACGTGCAGATCTCAGCCAGGCAACAGATGATGAAGCACCTACTGCAATGCTACCACAGCTGCCAGACGCAACCAGCTAACATTTGCCGAGTTGTGACTAAATTTGTTTGGATAGCATGGTGTAAGTGAAGAGGTTTAAGAAGAAGTTATTATCAATGCTATTATCCTGTAATTTCCCAGTACTGGTATACTGATATTTCTCGAGGCTGGCACTTAGCTGCCCCTATTTGTTTTAAGGGCTAGTGTGTTGAGTGACTGACTTGTATGCTTGTTGGTGCCCGAGAAAAGTAGGAGTCTCACAGAACCACTCTGTCCCATAGCTGCTCCATCATGATCAGCTCTTGGGTGAAGACAAAATCTTAGCATCAGCAACAGGCCTTTAAAGGTCCATAGTCTGAATTTGCACGTGTTGTTATTGCTGTTTGTTCTTATTTTTGCAGTAATAATAATAATAATTGAATTGAATTAAGTTTTCTTAACTGAAGGTATGCAAGTTTTTGTATAGTATAGTCTCAGCTTTCTTCAAAATGCACACAGTAGTGTAACTGTATTGTAACCGAGCATCCTGGGTTCACTAAAATGTACAAACTCGATAAAGAGACTAGAACATGTTGTGATCTATTTGAAACATTACAATCAATCCGGTAGTTTTACTTCAATATAATAGATATAGAAATTCTAAATAATTGACACTTGATGTTATCCATTCATAGATCAGAGCCTGGATGTTCCAGTGGAAGTTGTGGCTATTCAGAGGGTTCATAGAGCTGTTTAGATCGCTCCTAATATCTGAATTTAATTCCAACAAAGTGATTATCAGAATAGTTGGGGATTCATTTAATAATCAGTTAACAATCAATTAATCATTGCAGGTCTGGTTCAATTCCTCATGTTTAAGAAAAAATGAATCTGATGAGAACT
>JAJHUR010109886.1:0-11787 GCA_027495735.1 Lutjanus campechanus | reverse complement strand
AGTACAAGCACCTCTAAATCTTTGTTAGTTTTTGTGTTTCTGTGAGGGAAGCGCCATCTAATGGTAACACCTTGTAATTGAATAAATGGGCGTGTTACAGTGGAATCTGGGCGCCGCCCCACAAAGGTGGGGGGAAATGGTATTTGGCTGGAAACTGGCAGGACATTGGAAGGCTTCCGGAAGGCTTTCGAAAGGCGTGGGAAATTTCAAGTGGCTGGATCTGTAGCAAATAATCTGACTTTTTTAAAAACTCTTTCCCCAACGTTTTTTTTATTTTTATTTTTTTTAATAAAGTTGCCAGCCAACACCAGCACTTTTGACAAAATTCACAGATTTTTGAACACCCTCAGAATATTCAGTTCTATGAGTACAACAAGGAATAAATCAAAATAAGAACAGATATTTTAGTTTCAGATACAAAAAAAACACTTGAATGTTGGTTGGTTGCATTAAAAAAAATTCACTTTTCAGACAAAAAAACCTGAGAAAATGGCAATTTTGTGACGGAGACATTTTTTAAGCAGAATATCAACTTCATGTTTTCATTTTTGTTTTTATCACTTCATATTAGGTGTGTGACATCTCTGTCACCAGTGTGGTTAACGTTACCTGTGTGTGTCCTCTGCCCCCCGTCTGAAACACTGTCCGAGACGCCCGGGGACTGGAGTGCTCTCTGCTCCGGCTACGGAATGAGTCTCAGGGGCTGATATGTGAGCAGACTTGTTGTGTCCCAGCTGCTGTGGCTTTCGGGGACCCACTCTGTGGCCAGGCTCTGTGGCTGGGTCGCGGTGGTCTCTTTTATCAGATGATCTGTCGCAGCGTCCCCTACTGCCTGGCGGTGAAAACAGCAATTGACAGAATATCTCATCAATGGTGGGGAAACAGTTAAGAAACTTTTTAGCTAGCTAGAAAACAATGTAACTTTTTAGAAACCTAGCCAAAATGTTTTTTTATGGTTTGATAACTTAACAGTCTAACTTAAAAAACAAAACAAAAAACCAAAGAAATTCTGATTAGAACTGATTTGAGATTAAATTAATCATTGTTGGCGCAGCCCAGTCTCAGTGTATTTTGTCATGAAGACGTCAGGTGCCCTCCATCATCATGGACACATAGTTAACACTGTGAAACGGGTCACAGTTTGTTTAGGTTTACTCACCAAATATACTTGGTTACATTTAGGATCGTTACATTAAGATCAAAGTTTGGGTTAAAATAAGTCTGTTGGTTATGTATGTTCAGACCAGTGGGCATACATTAGGCTTTTGGTCTGATGGAACATTTTGGGACCGTTGGGAGTCCGAATAATGGGCCATCCACTGTTTCAACTAGGACTAAAGAGCTGCAAAACTGACAGTTATTTGGACATTACATCACTAGAGTCAAAGCAGCAGCCCTCAGTCAGTGGCTTATTTATATGGAATATACATGTATCATCTGTGAAGAAAAAAACAACAAAGGGTTCATTTTCCGGCTCTTACAACGTTTGACCATGTTGAAAGCAGCGGTGGAGGGTGGAGGTGCATTATCACTGACTCCTGCAACAGTATGTTCGGTTTTGATTTGAGCCAGCCGTTAGAAGATAAGCCTCCCGCCTCCCTTCCACATCTCCCTTTTCGCCCTCTGAACGAGATTGTTGGACGCATACGCAGCTCCAGTCTTGTGCTCTCTGAGGTTATCTGCCACTGATACGCAGCCCTGCAGTCTGTGGGAGTTTCAGTTGGGAGTCTACTCTTGGCTTCACTCTAAAGCAGTTTCTGTGTTCGTCCTGTAAGCAAACAATGGGCTATTGTTGCACCGGATATACTTCAGATAGTCGCGGGCAGCAGTCAAAATAGAGCAAAAACTTCTTTTTGTAGTTGGTGGAGGGAAAATATTTGAGTCTGAGGCCAGATAAGAACCTCATGTGCCTTGTTTTCATCACTGTGGTTCAGCAAACCTTCTTCTCCTACGAAGTTCTGACGGTGGAAGATGAAGAAATGTGGTTTACTCAATTGTGGTGGCATGTTTTTGTCTTCATGAAGGAGACCCGTATCCTTTTCCCGAAGATTTATTCTGTCGAGTTCATCGCTTGAACTCTAGAAAACCCTGGTTTTATCACACCTGTCTGTTGGAGCATCATCAACGCTCTCAGCTCTCATCGCGCCTCCTTATCACCGTGCCGCTTTGTGTCAAACAAACACTGCTGTTTGTTCAGCTTTCCTGCAGCTTGACACAGCAACACACCAGACCAACCTCTCCGCCTCCTGATGGAGCTTTTAAACTGTCAGGGAGAAGAAAAGGAGAAGCCCAGCTGAGTTTATTTTAAATGAGCATTCCTACTCAGACGGGCCCAGAGTCCTCAACTTGAACCACATGCAGAACGACTTCAGAAAGAGGCCTCAGAACACACCGCAGACTCCAGCGGTGTATTAAAAGTGGTGGGATTTTCTGTAAAAACAGTGTTTTCCTCTCATCCAATGAGGCTCAAGTTTACTTTACTTTACTTCTATTTCCTCCATGTTACATTGATGCTCTTACAGGAATTAAAGGGTGAAGGCCAAATTGTAAGGGTATGGGATTGTCGCCAGGGGTGGGAGTTGGGTAAAATGTTTGTTTCTCTCTTTATATTAATAAAACAGTTGATAACAAAAAAAAAAGGAATTAAAGGGTGACTTCATCTATGTTTTTTTCAAGGTTTTTCTAATGGAAACATTCACTACACGTAGAACACTACTGGGAAGCTACAGAAAAATATAAAAGCCTAAAAGAACAACCAAAAATAACAGACCTGCCCATTAAGAAATGTGTTGTAATTCACAACATTTCCACTTTCTGAGTTGATTATAATGTTTTAAAATTTTGACGATAATGCAATCGCTGAAGTAATTTACCAACAATAAAAATGGCAGTCACTTGCTGGCATTGGGGGATTTCCTTATTTTCTTTGCCTTATATTACTGATAATTGTATATATTCAGGTTTTGGACTGTGGTTGGACAAAACAAGTATTTTGAGGGGTTTACTTCTCTAAGGAATCATAGACCTCATGTTTCAACAATTATTCCCAATTTCAATGTTGAATCTGCCACCATTATCACTGTAAACTGCACATGTGCAGTGCAAGAAAAGCTTGGCAGGCCTAGCAACAGTAACTAAAGAGACCCTTAGTGAAGGGTCAGTTTCTGCTCTAAAACTGTTGCAGTGTGTCAGCTATATATAAGTATAAAAAGCACCAGCCACACTAGGTTCACATACAGTGATATGGAAATTAATGGTTATCATGCCAGGTATGAAGGTGCCTTAAACTTCTAGGGTATTGAATTAGTTTCATGTCTGTCAGTAGTGCTGTGCGATATGGACAAAAATTTATATCCCGATAACGATATATATCCCGATATAGTATTTTTACTTAAAATTATATATATACACACATGAAATGAATGCCAATTCCTCTGATCTTTTCTCCTTTTATTTATAAAACATATTTTATATATAAAGGGACAAGACAATTACAAAACAATAAAAAGTCTTTTTTGTGCCAGAGTCCCTTTTTTGTTACGGTTTTTCACAGCCAAACATCTTCTGCTTAACACAAAATAAGAGTACTTTTATACAAAATGGAAGGCCTGTCAGTGTTTACTCTTTTACAGTACCAATAACTCTAGTTTAAACATTTGAAAAAATACTAAGTTGTAGTGCAAAACAAAACACTGTGCAGTGCACAGTATGGACATTCCTGAGAGTGTTTAACACAAAACAAAATAAAATTCCTGTTTTACAGTTTCACAGTTTCTAAGGAGGAACACTTAGTTTTACAGCCTGAACTAAGTGTAACTCCGATTTAGATTTAGAGCACTACAAAATACTAGTTTCCTTGAATGCATAATTTCCTGAGTGTGCCCTGAACGCATCGCAGCTCTCGGGGTGTGCGACATAACAGTCTGTGTAAGTTAGCCAACGTAGAGCTTGGGAGGGCAGGCTGCTGTGAGGTGGTTAGAGACGGAGTTTCGTCCTCCATGCTGCAATGTTTTGGTCACCCACGTGCGTGTGGCGAGCAGGTGGCGACGCGTCGACTTCCAGATTTGACGTCGACGTTTTTTTTAGAATCGAGGCGTCGACTTTATCGACGCGTCGCTACAGGCCTAAAAAATATGATATTAACAATAGAGGATTATATCGTACGGTAGACATTTTTCTATCGCACTACGATATATATCGTAATATCGCACAGCACTATCTGTCAGGATATAATATTTTGTGAAATTAACATTAGTATTTGTTCATCTAAAAAAGCCTTTATGTTTTTAATCCTTTAAGGGTCACTGTGACTGATAATAATAAGAGGAATAAGGATAGTGTCATTCTGTGTAAATTGTGATATTATATTTATTGTATTTTCTGAGACATAAATTTTCCAGGCTGATTTTGAAAACGACTTCTATCTGCACTGAAATGCCTGAAGAAGAAAAAGGTTGAATCTCCCTCTCATCCTCAACTTATCTGTTGGCAGAACTGCAGATCGCAGCCAACATCTAGCTGAGTAAGTCCCCCTCCTGCTCTGTGATCAGCTGGCTTTTGATTCGACCAAACTCATGATTTACTTATTCTCCTTTACAAATTTATTTTGAGTATGAAACAGCACTTTGTACTACATGGTGCTGCTGCGCTGAAATCACTGTTCTGTAATTGTCAAATCATTTGACAAACTAAACACAAACAGAAAGAGTGGACAAAAGGTTGTCTCATGGTGTACCGCCACACCTCACAGCTTACATCATTGTTTTGCAGAAGCACTCTTTTCCCTGCGCACTCTAAAACACACAACTCGTATTTAAAAATGTTCTACTCCGGAGACCCTTCTGACTCGTTTCTTCAGTGAGAAAATTCTGGCTTAGTGTAGAGATTGGGCTGAAACGGAGAGAAAAAAGTTGTGTTTTTAAATTTAACTGACTAATCTAGATGTTCTTCAAGATATTAAATATCTATATCACTTCTAGTATTACCACCCTTGATCCTGAGGCCTTTTGAAAACAGCTAAAAATGTGAACAACACTTCTAAACTTGTTCAATCTCCAAAGCAGAGCTGGAGTAAAACAGAGGTGTTAAATACTCAAGCAGGATTCACAGCTTTTCACTGCTGCCTAAATGGACAAAACGCTGGTTTAACTGCTTTGTTTTTGGAGTTTGGAGTTTAATTCTCCTCTATAAAAAGGTGGCAGTTCTTCAGCCTGTTTCAGTGGACTGTTGTACTTGGCCAGCAGCTCCAGTAGGGTTTCAGACTCAACCCCTTCCCCAGAGAAGTCCATTACCTACTGAGGGCCCCCTGTGCTTGCCGTGGAACGTAAAAACCCACCCAGTTACGTAAGAGATCCTGCCTTTATGCTGCTCAAAGTGCAGCTCCTCTGAAGCTTTTGTGCTTCCTCTGTATTGGTTGGATCCCCGAGCCGACTCAGGAAGTTGTTTCCTGCTGTCAGTTTCTTGGCTGTTTGAAACGTCTTTAGCACTTCCTCTATGACGGCCTGTCTGAGTGTCTGAGAAGAACAAACGGAATACATCCGGATAGAAATCTCTTTGTCGCCATCCATGTTCCTATAGGAGTTCAAAATGGCTCTTATACTAACCGTGGTTAAGAGTTCCCATCCCATGTGAGGAAAACATGCTAAAAATATCTCCAAGCATGGCGCTGAAAGCCGGTTTGGATATGAAAACAGGCTGGATTTGTTGCACAAATCTGGACAAACTTGAGCCAGTGAGCTTCAGATTTTCTGGCTTTACTGTGAAGAATTAGTATCACAGTCTGTAACGCAAATGTGTCACTCCCAGATCCCTGAAAGGTCTTTTATAATGCCGGCCAACACAAGGATATCTGAAAACAATAGCATCAATAACAACAACACTAGAGCTGCAACGATTAATTGATTAATTATTTTGTAAGTTGTTAAGTATTTTGATAAATAACGAGTAATTTTTTTTAGAAAAAATAGACAAAATTCTCCAATTCCAGCTTCTTAAAGATGAGTCTTTTCTGGTTTCTTTACTCCTCTCTGACAGTAAACTGAATATTTTTGGGTTGTGAGCAAAAGAAGACACCTGAGGACGTCATCTTGGGCTCTGATTGACATTTTTCACCATTTTCTAACATTTTATAGGCAGAAAGAAAAATGTGTTGAAAGAAACACGTTGCCATCAGTGCAACCGAGCATCTTGGATTCCCCTAACTGGGCAGATTTAAAAAGAAAATAGTAAACGGGAAATGTAGACATAAAGCGTTTTGCTGTCATGCCAAAGCTTCGCCAACAACTTCTGCCTTAGGACAACTCTGAAGGGACACACTACCTCAGATACAGAAGGCTTTTAAATCTCGATGTTACAATAATAGAGCACTCAGTGATCGATGACTGTCAGCAATCGATCGATTGTATCATCCATTGCCCCAATCCATAAATAATAATAAATCACAGAGATGCAGATTCACACAGGACCCTCTGTGTGTGGTAAAATATGGTGGGTAATTTGGACTTAAATTTTTACTTTGTAAATTGCAGACATGGCAGATCCGCACCAGATTAAGATCACAGATCGACCTCTGTATAATTGATTATTCATTTAATTATAGTTAGTTTAGCTCAGGGGTGCCCAAATACTTCTCAGTGGAGGGCCAAAAATGAATCAGGGTGGAGGGTCACGGGCCAAAACTAAACATTCATGATGCAGTGCATTTAATTAAATGACTATGATATAACTATGCAAAATAAACAGTCATACAAAGTAATTTAGAAAATGAATAACATAACAATAACACGCGATGGAGAAGGCAGAAAATGGACCTGCTTTCTGAACAATTTGGCTCCGAACGTCTTCGGCCATATCCTCCACACGGCGGGTGACGGTGTTCCGTGACAAACTAATGTGGGAAAAGGCCCGCGTCTTATTTGGGCACACGGTGTCAGCAGCAACTGTCAAGACATTGTTTCACAAAAATCACCCACAGCAAACAGTCGTCCGCTTCTGACAATGATGGAGCTAAGCTGATAACTTGCCCGAGTGGCATTCTCTTGTACAGCTGACGGCTGGAGTAGGGTACGTTGTTGGGAAGTTAACTTTGATAGCAGGTCTCCAGCCTTCACCTTTCTCTCGTCTCCGGTGTATTTTGAGAACTGATGGGAATGCTGCGTTTCGTAGTGGCGACCGAAATTGTATTCTTTTAAAACAGCGACTCTCTGCTTGCATATTAGACATACTGCCTTGGAATCAATTTCAGTAAAAAAGTACTCGTGTTCCCAACAATTTTTAAACTTTCTTTTGTCAGTGTGCCAATTCCTCACACGCTCCATGCCTCCATCCCAGCATCTTCTCCCTCTCTGGCCATGGGCTTCTGGCCGGATTTGAGCTGACGGGAGCTAAACAGCGCCACCCTACCCCCAATGTAACACAATGCTGATTTGTGGTCAGTAGAGGAAGTGCAACAATAAATAAATATTTAAAGAGATATTCCGACTGCTGGCAGCGGGGAAATAATAATTATTTAATTATTGAAAATTTGAGCATGGGCCGCGGGCCAAAACTAATCGGTCGCGGGCCAACTTTGGCCCGCGGGCCCCAAATTGGGCAGCCCTGGTTTAGCTCATCCAATTAAAGATTCATCTCATTCAAATCATTTGAAAAATACTGCTTCATACAGCCTGTTGGCTCATATTACACCATCATATACATCAGTGTTATTCAAAGAAAATCTTAAAATCTAAATAGCAAAGATATCTTATAAATGCTGAATAAATGTCTATGGAACCAGTTCACATTAAATGTATATAGTTTTTTGTCTTAATTTATGTTTTTTGCTTTTCTCTGCACATAATTACACAACCCTTAGTATTTACCTTGCCCCATTGTATATGTCTGTCTGAAGTGCTGTTAGGGGGGTTACATCGGAATGTAGAGTGAATAATTGAAAAAAAAAAAAAAAAAAAAAAAAACTTTTATGACAAGATAAGAGTCTTTGATACATACAAATGACATTTTCTCGTGATTGGTCCCCTCGCTTTGACAATGACAGACATATATATACACATACATTTTGGATTTTTACCTACTCCATTTCCACCTATAATTCACGCGTGTTTAAGTGTATAATTTTCAAAGATAGAAAAAGGTATTGATGAAAACTTTACTTTATTGTCTGCAACAACTGTCTGAATATTCAGTCCAAATTTGGTGTCATTCTGATCAATATTTCCAGAGACACATGTGATCAGGCAGACTCTGGAGCCTTACCAAAACTGAAAACAGTGAAAATTGAAGCGGCTCCAAAAGGGACAAACATCAACCGCAAAACCTAATTTTGCAGTAAAATATTTTTATACAACCATCCATTTAAAAAAATAGACATATTAAACTTATGGAAAAAAAACTTGGTTGTACTTTGTTCTACCTTGTGGTAGGGGTATCTCAACTTGTTGGGCCCTTAGTTCCTCTATTAAAACCTTTTTGTCCTGAGACTCTAACTGCTCAGAAAAAAACTTTCTAACACAAACACAAAATAAACCAAGGAAGAAGTTAGAGTGTATCATCATGAACTCTGCCTGGATAGTGCCAGTTTTCAGGCACATCTCAGGCCGACTATAGAAAGTCTGATCGATTGCAACATTGGGATGCGTTTCTCCAAAAGTTGACTCTGTTTCAACTTTTCCGCTGCTTGCTGCTGCATTTTTTTTGACATCCCCTGCACAAAAATTGAATGGGATGACTTTTTTGACCAGCAACGTTGTGACAAAAAGAGAGCTGAGCCAGAAGGAAAAGCTCTTGATCTACCGGTCAGTCTTCGTTCCTACTCTAACCTGTGATCATGATGGGTGGGTCACAACCGAAAGAACAAGATCGTGGATACAAGCGGCTGAAATGGGTTTTCTCAGGAGGGTGGCTGACATCTCCCTTTCCCATGAAGGGCTTGGAGTAGAGCCGCTGCTCCTTTGAGTTGAAATGAGCCAGTTGAGGTGGTCCGGGCATCTCGTGAGGATGCCACCTGGTCGCCTCCCTGGGGTGATGTCCCAGACACATCCAGCTGGGAGGAGGCCACGGGGCAGACCGAGGACTAGTTGCAGGGATTATATCCCTGATCCCCAAGTCAGAGCTGGTGAATGTGGCCAGAGAAAGGGAAGTCTGGGGTCCCCTTGCAGGAACTGCCACCTCTGCGACCCGACTTCGGATAAGCGGTTGAAGATGGATGGACGTATGGACCTTCTAGCAACATGCCCACGCCATGGCAGCCCCTTGCGTTCCTTAATCCAGTGCTGCTTTCATACTGAATGTGGCTTTAGCTTGTTTTGGTTCTTTTTTTCTTTAATTTGGGCTAGTTAAACCGTCTACTAACCTACAAAGATCCAAAATGTCCTGGTCATGGACGGACGCTAAAAAAGAAAGTATACGTAAAACTGGTTTGGTCCGATCTGCTTAAATTTCATTCATCCAAGAAGATCATTTACGTCCCACACGCGCCTGTCTCAATCAGCAGTGTACTGTGAGCACTCAGTGAGGCAGCAGCCTCACTCAGGTCAATGTGACTTCGATTCTTCGTTCCCAGATGTTTCTGTTTGATGAGGGAGCGGGTGAGTGGGTGGGCAGCCGGGAGCTCAGACTTACGCAAGGGCCATGTGCCGACCACGAACCTCAGCCAATAATGAACCCTGTCTTCCAGGCGTCGGTCCTGACTCGCAGCCTCTCTTTAATGAAAACAAGCCTCTGTGAATTAGGAGGGTTAAACGGTGAGGACGGAGGACGCTGCTGGTGAGGCTAGCAGAGGCCTGTTTTTTTCGCTTTTTCCCACAGGACTCACATTTATTAATAGAAACCTACTGATAATATCACATTCTCTATGGATTTGCTGTCTCATGAGGAGTATGAGGCTGCTTTTCTTAACACAAAATCCAGTGTTTGTCTTGGATTTTCCTTTTCCTGTTCTTCAGAATGGTTTGGTCACTGGTTAAACATCCTCTATGCTTTTGTAGCCTTATTTTTTGACAGGGAGAACAATCTTTTTTCTGAATTATGGTGATGTTATACTTTTATATTTGAGTGATCATTGGAATGATTAACTGTATAGATAATTTTTGCCAAAACAAAACAAGTTCAAAACAAATTCTATTTTTTCAAATTTTATTTGAAAAACAGAATCCTTTAACCCTCTAACCTTTGACCCCGCACAGAAAAAAGCGATAGAAAAATGTCCACAACTGTTATTGTGCTTAAATTTGACTTTAGCCCTATATGGACAGGAGTAGTATAACCAGGGGACCTCATGTGATTTAGAAATTATCCTCCACATCTACTCTCTTAGTAGTGCGGGTTCTAAAAAAGGTTCTTCCTCGGGGGCAGACGTTCTTCCGAAGACCATATGCTTCTGAAGGTTCGTTGAGGGTTGTTTGAGACTAAGAGTTTCCTTGAGAAGCTCTTTTGGAAAAGGAGTTTTTCACAGATTTCAACAATCCTTGAATTTATATTTCACAGCTTTTGAAACAGTTCTTTTGTCTTGCATAAGCGTCCACAGGTAGATTGTATGGACTCCTGCCAGTGTACTTACATCAGTCTGCTGATATCATGACATCAGCCTCTGACTCAGGAGTAAACAGCTGTGTGTGTGACTGAGCATCTGTATTCAGGTCGCCTGACGTCGAGAGTTCGTGATGGGACTTTGACACTGGTACCTGTAATTATGTGTAAAAACAACACTTTACCACATGCCTGCGCGGTGCAATAATCCGTCTCACCTACAGACTTGTGAGGAGATGATCCCCTGTCTCGCTGCAGGGACGCCACATGGGATCATCATGATTCAGGCTTTGTCACGAGTGCCATTACCTCAGGGTTGTTTTATTCTCCCAACAGAAATCACATCCTGAGGGATCAGAGGGCTGTTTTTCATCCACACAGCACTGAGAATGATATTTTCATAAAAGCTTGGTTATGCTCAGCTAATGTTCAACATATGGTAAACCTGATAAAACTCACATAAATGGTTTGTTAATTGTTACATATGCGGCTTAAAGGACAAGGCTTATAGAACAAGTGTGCGACGTTGCCAGTTTTCATTTTTGTGTACAGCTGAGCAATGGCAAGAACAACATTAAAAGGGACAGTTTGGATTATTTCAAGTGGAGTTGTATGACGTACTTATCCATGTTTGGTTATTTTAATTACCTACAGTAGATGATGGTTTGCACACTCCCAGTTTGAAAAAGCAGCAGGAGTACTGGTGTAGGATGTTAAGAAATGTACTGGAAAAAATGTAAAAATCAATCTCAGTTAAGTGTATGCTATATTTATATTATTTTCACAACTTAACTTTGCTGTCAGACGGGAAAACACCATTATAAAAAGCCAAATATTGCTCTCTCCAAACCAACCAGACTCCTTTGGGGGGAAAAAAAACATAATTCTACCCTGAGGAACATGGGAAATGTTGGTTTGCCACTGCCTCAAACTGTCAGTTTGTTTGTGTTAATGTGTGACTCAGGTGTTTTAATGAATTAGTTGTGATTCACCAAAGTTACACAATAAGACAAACTAACTAACAGAATTCTCTCTCCTTCTCCAATAGGGCTGCACAATTCATCGAAATTTGCAATATGGCTATGCAATATAATCTTTAAATCACAGGAGGTGCAATATTTATTAAAGGCCAAATGAATGAATGTCGTGAGGCAGAGATGTCCTGTCCTACAAATCAAATTCTACAGACTTAAAAAACATCTTCATTTGGCACAGTTTCCTGCAAAAAAAAAAAAAAAAAACATCATAGTCATTTCAATCAAA
>JAJHUR010109885.1:0-10929 GCA_027495735.1 Lutjanus campechanus | reverse complement strand
TTTTGGCTATAAACATGGTGTAAATGGCGTCTTTTGTGGTTAAATTTTAATGTTGCGGCTCGCAGACACTTGGATTACACCACACAAGCAGGATGGAGACATTTTGTGTTTGTTTTGTGTTCTTTTTTTTTTTACATTTACATTTGGTCTCCATTCACTGCCATTGTACTGGATTTGGCTGCAATCCTGTTTTCTGCCAAAACTCCAGGATTGTTTTGCGAACTGAAGATCTTCACCCATCCTCACATCGCCATAGGGGTGAGTACATATTGAGTGGATTATGATTCTGGGGTGGAATATCCTTTTAAAGCTTAAAACACTATTTAGTTAAACTTAATTCTGTTGCACCAAAACTTTAAACTTACACTTGAGGACATTTAACTTTTCAAATGGTTCCCTTTTTGAGATGAATTAAACAAAATGATCACGCCCCTTGAAGAAAATTAAGGGACAAAACCCAACCCTTGAGTTTTGTGATCTTTATTTTACTCCAGTTGACCTGTTAAAACAGTCTCTCTATTCCTAACTGTGCTGTTGTCTGTTCTTTAATCATCTTTTATTCTGCTATATTGCATCATTAATTGAGGAATAAGAGCTTCTCTGCCAAGCCATCATTGGTAGGCTAACTAGGCTTACTAATGTTTTAGCAAGCTGGCAAAGAATGTCAGGTTTTGGTAAATTTATAGCTAGCTAGCAAAAACATTTTGTCTTTTTTATTTTTGCTAGCAAACAATGTAACATCTTGTTAACTTTCTAAATAGCTAGTAAAAAATACAATGTTTAACTGTTTAGCTGGCTAGTACATAATGTAAAGGTTGTTTACTTTCTAGCTAGCTAAAAAACAATGTAACGTTTTAAAGTGATACTCCACCCTGTGAGAATAAGCCATTTTGTATGTACTCACCACTATGCCGATGTGATGATAAGTGAAGATCTTCAGTTCACAAAACAATCCTGGAGTTTTAGGAGAAACAGGGTAGCAGCCTCATCCAGTACAATGGCAGTGAATGGTGGCCACGGATAAAACGTTAAAAGTAGCACACAAAACAAACACAGAATGTCTCCATCCTGCTTGTGTGGTGTAATCCAAGTGTCTGTGAGCCGCGACATAAAAAATTAACTGCAAAAAACGCCATTTACACCATGTTTTTAGCTGAAATATCAGCTGTAGCACGTAGCCGGTAAGATGTAAACATGGCGTCGATCTCGCGAGACTTCGGCATGTGCGGCTATTAGGATATATGCGAAGTCTCGTGAGGCCATGTTTACATCCTACCGGCTACATGCTACAGCTGACATGGCGTAAATGGCGTCTTTTGCGGTTAATTTTTAATGTCGCGGCTTGCAGACACTTGGATTACACCACACAAGCAGGATGGAGACGTGTTTTGTGTTTGTTTTGTGTTCTATTTTTAACGTTTTATCCGTGGTCACCGTTCACTGCCATTGTACAGGATGAGGCTGCTACCCTGTTTTCTGCTGAAACTCCAGGATTGTTTTGTTAACTGAAGATCTGCACCTATCATCACATCAGCATAATGGTGAGTACATATTGAGTAGGTTATCATGGAAAGTGTAGTATCCTTTTAAGGAAAACAGGACGGCCCAACATTAACAGTTTCCCTCCTTATTTTACACTCACTATAGGTCCTGACAGTTCTCAGATATAGTTTTCATTAATTTATTTTAATTTGGGTAAACAAACATCTCCATACTGATCAAACTCTAATTTCACTTTACATCAACAGACTTAGATTTACTAAATGAAGATGAGTTTTTAATTGTAGAACAGAGCTCTCCATAATTTCAAATCTGGATTTACTCATTTTGAAACTAGTTTTGCTAACTCTGATTACAACTGATGTTATCAAATTAATCTGTATTGGTGGAACCCAGTCTTAGAGTTTGGTTTGCCTGGACATGCCTCGGCAAACTGTGCCATACTGTATTAATCATCTCTGTGTGCAGTCGAGTCACTGTTTATAATTTACTCAGTAATCCATGCGTCGTTTTTTCCGTTGCCTTATCTGAGAAAGACATTTTGAACACATTCCAGTGTGTGTGTCTCTCCAGAGTGTGTGTATGTGGAAATTCCAGAGGCGCTTTCAGGTTTGGCTTTACGGGAAAAAGCATGGTCTCTGGGAAAACCCACTCTGCGTTGCCTATAAAAGGGGAAGAGGCTTGCAGCAGCCCTTCACTCCTCTCTTCTCAACCTGCCTGAACTCTCACTTTTTCCTCTGAGGAATCTCTGGACTTTTTTTGTTGCAAGCACTTAAGAAAAATGGCCTTGTCACAGAAAAGCTGCACTCTCCTGCTGGTTGTTTTGGCTGCAGTTTGCATTCAGCTCTACCAAGGTGAGTTAAAACACAACTTATAATGCACATGCAAAAGTAGCATATTACAGGAAAAAGAAACTGAAAAAGATTAAAACTGATGATGTATTATTCAGTTATACTGCACTACTCTAATTCTCATAGTATAAGTACAGTTGAATAGATGTTGTTTCCATGTTAAAACTATGTTTGACTCTGTGCTGTTGCTGACGGTACACACCTAACTGAAAAACTTTTCGCTGCAGCCCATGACTTTCTTGGACGCTGTTCATGTCACAACACAATCAAGTTCATCAGAGGCAACATGTCAGATTTCCAAGTCCTTGGAAAACGACCTGGATGTGATAGAACTGAACTAATGTAAGTTTAATTACAGCTTCTATCCATTGATTCACAGCGTTCTCATCAGTCTTGTTGACTGATTCTAATTTGTTGTTTGTCTTTTTTAGCATAACCATGAACAACCCGGATAACTCCACTGAGAGACTCTGTATGAACATTGAAGGAAAGATGGCCAAGGCTTTCTTGAGATGCTGGGAAAGGTAAGTGCACTCTGCAAACACAAACATCACCACCTCACTGTCACACAATAAAATAACACCTTCAGCTTGAAAAAACTATGCTTTTGTAAAAAATCTGAACACCTTGGATAACGTATTTGTTATTGGCTGCTCTTTTCCAGTTCATTCATGCTGCTAAATTGATAAATTGAAAAGCTGCACGTTAGCTCCCACTTTAGGCCATCTGAGCTTAAATCTGCACACAAATTCAAACCTTTTCAAAACGGCATCTGAGCTACACTGGCTGAATCCTGCAGCAGTTGGATTTTGCACCGCTTTCAGGAGAATCGTGGCAGAAAATAACACCACTTAAAAAATGTTTGATTTGGCCTAAGATGTAGTATCAGAATATGTTTTGTGGAGCCAAAACTCTGCCTGGCAAAACCTCACAGTTTATTCTGCAAAAAAACACATGAAGTCATTGAAACAGACATCTTTATGCAAATAAGAAAGTGTTTTAACGTTGGCTCAACAAATCTCATCACAGATTAACATGTGACTTATTGCACAAACGTCCAGATGTTTCATATTAGTCCTCTGGCCTGACCCCAGTTTTTCTTCCTCAACTCTTTTCAGGATAAACAAAGACGAGAGCCGTAAAATGGAGTGCATTGACAGAAAAAGGAAGGCCGAGTGAAAGTACAAGAGAGGGAGGCCCGACTGGGGGGGAAAGTTATCCGGACCGGAGTCCCGGAGGTGACATGAAGACTGAGCACACAAGCCTAAGAATGCTGAGAGCAGAGCTTTCACTGAACTCCTGCACTGGAGAGGATTGGGAAATGACAGCGAGAGTGGAAGAACAGTGGGAGTGGAAATGATTAACAGCTAGGAGGCAGGATGGGGAGAGAATGGAATAAAGACGAGAAGTTATGGAAGTTAGGGAATAGATAAATATGTACAATACTATAGCAGCAAGTCTGTAAAAATGCCACTGTTGAAATGCACATACTTTTATATTTTTGCTTGACATAGCTTTTATTTATGCTGATTTATTTATTGTCAAATGTTTATTTCATAATTTTTTTTTTTTACAAATGTCAAAACGAATAAAGATTGTATGATTTTGATACAACTCCATGCCTCCTGCTTGTTTTTATCTCATTTATCCCCTGGCAAAAAAAAGAAGTCTAATTTAAATTCCTGGGTAAGAAAATTACTTCCAACTGTTTTTTGTTGTTGTTTTTTTTGTCTTTTTTTACCCACCTAATGAAACCTGTGGCTTACCACCAGCACTTCTGCAGCTGAGCAGTCGCAGCTGAGCATCAAAATATAAACAAACAGTTATTTTTCTGCAGCGAAGACGCAGCTGGCACTTGAGGACACTGTAGTGACTTTGTTGCAGGGAGTGACAAATTAATTGTTATCACAGAAAATGGCTCTCTCCTCTGGGGAAAGGGGGGCTTTGCATGATAACAATTAAATAATGCCTATGAGAAAATCTGACCACAGCTGTTTGCAGCAGCTGCAGCCCGGATGACAGAGAGAGGAAGGATTCCTGAAGCATCTCGTGACTCGACTGAGGTGAAAACTGATAAAATATGACTGCTAAAGTTTTGAAGACTTGAGTGAATAGAGCAACAAGGAAATAATCAAGTCAAACTGAAATTTGAACTCTGCTCAGTTTTTTGTGTAAGGACTCATAAATTATACCGCAGCTATTGTGAGTCATTTCTTGTGAGACAATAAAACTCTTTTTGAACATGTTTGTGGAAGAGGCCTGAGCTTCAGACATTTTACAGCCACAGGTCCTAAAAGATGATTTGCCACCCTCTGTGGTAAGCTACTGGCGTCATAGCCTGTGGCGGCTGGTGAAAAAACAAGATAGTGTATTATGACTCAGCTGAATGAATATTTGTTATGAAGGAAAGTTAATTATAACTTTTATAAAAGACTTTTATGATGTACTTAGTCAAGGTAAGTTACATAAGGTACTTCAATTGGTGCAAATTATTTTTAATAATTTGGAAAAAGTATCTCAATAAATGTGATAAATCTGACAACACAAATCTTGAGACAATGGCAGAAAATTAACACCCTATAGCCTAATATAGAATAACAACATCCAAGAAAAAAACAACAACATAAAAATATGGTATTACATTTGAAATAGTGAACTGGCTCAAAGCCATATGACTTTGCCACTATATGGTTTGAGGTTTTTTTTTGTGTGTGTACATAAATTTGCACCTTCCCTTCTTGAGACTTTCTCAATGACTCTGTGGTTTGACAAGTTTACTTTAGAGCTACTACAAGTAACTTTAATATTATGTTGATTTTGAGGGCCCCTGTGAATAAAAGTGGGAGTGTTTCCACCGCCATATCCGCAAATATATAACATCAAAAATAAAATTATGTAAAGAAAAAAAAACTCCTCCTGCTTCCTTTTATCATGCTAATGTACCGCTCACTGCAACCATGCCTGAGAAAATGTAAACACAGGCTTGTTTCATCTGACTTCAAGGAGAATACACTGACAGGCATTAAAAATAACTAGCCTATACAGAAATAACCAATATTCTCATGTACAGTCTCATTTGCTTATGTAGGTCATATAAAGGGATCAATATTAAATTGACACTGATTCATAATCTGTTAAAAAAAAACCTCCTTGTAGTAGCTTTAAGGTGTATTTCTTTCTTTTCTGCACAATACAGCACTATTGAAACACTGCAGAGGGGAAATGTAACTTAGTACATTTACTCAATTAGAAATTAGAGGTACTTGTACATCAACTTTATCCACCTTACTTTTCATACTTTAAATACATTTAGCTGATAATACTTACTAATACCTTTGCTCAAGTAAGGTTTTGAATGCAGGACTTATACTTGTAGTGGAATATTTTCACAGCATGGTATTTTTACTTTTCCTGAAGTAAAGAATCTGAATACTTCTTCCATTTCTGCTCACCTCTGTAACTGCCCTCTGAAGTTCCCCTGGTCCCATTATGTGGCGTTTCTTTCCCAACTGCTGGTCTCTTCTTTACAGTGAGTACATTATCTTCCCCTGATTGTTGTTGAATTATGACATCAGGCTGATCAGATCCAAGCTCTTTTACCCGAGCTTGGTGGTGTGTAAATCAGCAGCATACAGATAAGTCGGTCTTTCCAGGAAGTTGCCATGCTTCTGCACATCCTTGCAATAAAATTTGTTCATTCGTCAAAACTTTCCGCAAATTTGACCAATCATCGTAGTCCCTGCGAGTTTCACCAATCGTACAAGTTGTCCACTCAAACATCATACATTCATGTTTGTCTCAATGAACTGACTCAGGCTATTATTCATCATGTTTTTGTATTTATATATTTTTTATTTTGTGATAGCAGTTAAAACAAACAACAGGGTTGTCACTGTTGTAGAAATTTATCAATGGTCAATGCACTTCTTTGTAGAAAACTCCCCAGGTGCACATCTTCATTCACAAAAAAAGGATATTTTGTTTGAATATTTATAATCTTGAGCCTTTTTGGTAAGGTTTCCTAGAACACCTCAAACAGAATGTAGTTTTATTCTCACCAGAATCAATTGCTTTTGCACTCTGGCAAGCTTCTATCTCTTGTAATGAGAGGAGCAAGCTGCACATGTACACCTTATAATGTGAGTCACTAGGCAAAAAAATTGCACCCCTGGCTGGAAAAATGTGATCAGTCAGTAACTTAAGACAACACAGAATATTTTTAATCTATATTTTATTATTAGACCTGATTCCCATGACGTTTTACATGTTATTTCAATAACTGCTGAGTGCCAGGGGAAAATGACCACACTTTGAAAACAGAAAGGCACTCCGTACTTTACTCCGTAATTCAAATCTCAACATGGAGTCATATACAGAGTCACACAGTAACACAGAGAGTACTCAAGCACAATGGGATGCAGTAATGGCTACTGACATATGAGTGAATACTAGGACAGACTCATAGACTCATAACAGTTCAAGTGAAATAATTTGTAGAATGGCTGAATTTATGGTGATTGAAGATGGAGAGGAGATACCATGACAGTATTGATTTGATGTTAGCATCAACTTTGTAGCTAGCTAGCTGAACATAAACAGCATTCATATAAACATTAGTTTTTATTGAAACTCATCCATTTGTTGTTGACTCCTGTTGATGTTTGCTGTCTGCTTTCTTGCGGTATCTTTATATTTCTTCATTACTTAAGCTATGGTTTGTTTCACAGCACATTTCTAACATGGATTTAGTCAGTTAGCTCTTCTGCCAGTGTATATTTGTTATGGTTGCTTGGTTAAATTTACTTTGGTTTATGGGCTTGTGCTTTCCATATTCATCAAGGAGACATTATCATCCCTTTTTATTCCTTTTATTGTCCAATTTGGAGAAGCTAGCTAACACATGTTAATTAGTTGTGTTAGCGTAGCTAGCGAACACCTGTCTTGAAACATTAAAGGATGACATGGGTGAAGCATAACTTTGGTAACTGGAAACCACATGCTGTATTATGACAGTAACTGTCGTGAAAGCCTTAGTCTAAACACTTAGCCAAGGAGACAACCTTAGGGGGTTTATGCAACACTCCTAAGTGAACTCCTTAGCTTAAGGAAATATTTAGCTAAAAGGTGGGGTGTGCTCTTCTGGAGAAAGATTGTTTATATTTGAACTCAAGAACTGAACAAATCCTCCCTCAGTACTCCTGTCAATGATAGGCTGGATGAGTGTTGTGTGACTCGGTCCAAGCCACTTTTTGTTTACCATTTATAGAGCCAGGGCTGTGTAGAAACATCAGATTTTTCTCCAGCGCACACACAGAATGGGGAGCGGGAGGACCATGAGGAGATATCTGAATTTGATTTTTAAAAAAACGTGTATCAGATTAGAATAGCACACCCGACCTTAAAGGGACAAACTTAAGTTTAGAAGAAGGGGGTTTATGCAACCTGGCACAGATTTTTTGCCTGGGACATGCAGCTTTAGCCTCAGTCTTTTAGCATGATATCATGTAGGCCTATTCAGCCATCAGGTTTTATATGGTTGTCTCTTTAGAGTGAATCAGCTTGAAACATTAAAGTCAGCTAGAGATATCTGCATGTTAACTGCATCACATTTTTACTCTATTTACTGTTTATGCACCAACAATATCACAAATGACATTTTAAATTTCTCAGGCTGATACTAGGTAAAGCCTGGATTGATAAGGTAATGTACTACAAAATGACATTTTGTGCTCATCCCAAATAAAAGCAGCACATTTATCCCCTGCCTGTCTGAATGAATGCTAACGTGGTAATGCTGAGTGGGTTATCGATTGGCCAGGGCCCGCTCTGCCTCTCAACCACTCCAGCTTCCTTTGAGTGATCAGCTGAGCCATCACGTCTTGATTTTTGACCATTAACTTTGCTGGAGAGATAAAGTTTGCTGGAGAATATCAGAGCTGCGGCAGCTTCACTCCGGGGAAATCAGAGCAGGCCTGGTCTGGGTCAGAGCACAAGAGTGTGGGAAAGAATAGATCCTCGATAAGTCCACTCCTTCTCTAGGTCCTACGGCTGTGCTTTCTCCGGCTGGTCATTCACACACACGTACGCACACACACACACAGATATAAACAAAAGAAACACATGTTAAAATATTAGCTACATGCCAAAGTCCCTTGGGTGCAAACAGCAGGGACTCCTACACAATGAGCCACTGACTGCCCATTCACAGACATTAAGCAATACCTGTTCACTGCTCTGAAACAAGACAACAAACAAGAAGCCCTTCAATACCAGACCGAGGCTAGAAAACCCATGAACCTCAGCCAACTGCTGATACTTATCCAAACTAATGAGAAAATCCTCTTCTAAGCTGTGAACAAACAAGTATATTTATATAACTCCCATCACACAGGTCTCAAGGGGCTTTACACTGAAGTGTACAATAATAACCACTGTATCTACAAATTATATCAAATCATATACCTCTGCTGCTCCTCGGCATCTTACAGTACAAGGCAACCTTTATCGGCTCCATCTGATGTTTACATTTGTACCACTGGTGTCCCAGATGCTAATTTGTTGCATTCAGATTGTAGGTTTCAGCTAAGAGGTTGTTGTTGTTTCCCAGGGGCTTTGAAAACCTACCTAGCTGATGCCGCAATGCTGCCTGAAATCAAACAAGCAATGACAGGCTTGTACTCCCTTTGTGCATCCAGTGAGTCAGACTAGGTTTAGTCATTAAAAATGTTTTTAAAAATTGTTTAGGTTTAGGCACAAAAACTATTTGGTTAAGTTTGGGATAAGACCGTGGAGTTACAAAGACTACACAATGTATGCAGCTCACGTGATGTCACTGCAAAACAAAAGTTACATGATGAAAGTCACATGTCACAAAATTCATGTGATACACTTAATGTTGTGTACGTTGCAACTTTTGAAAACATTTTGGTTTTACACAGGACATGAACCCAGGTCTCCTGAGTGAAAGTCCTGAGTTTGGTGGAGGGATACATCCACCCCGACCTCATCCATATGTAGACTTTCTCCTGTTTTATACTACGTCAACAGAGTGGGGCGTCTCATACAGCTGCAGATGGGTTTACATTGAAGTCACTTGATGGCCCGGTAAGTTGCTTTCAGGCATGAATGGGTACCGTCCACATCTGTATGAGTCGCAGAGGTGTGGTGACAAATTGTTCATATCTCATGAGTTGGGAATGAGACCAAGCTGATTATATACACGACATGGTAAAGAAAAGAAAAGACAAATTTTAGGATAGTGTTCATTTTGACAGAAAATGTTAAATATGATATCAAAAGATTTTAGTTAAAGGTTTAGTTTAGTTAATTTAGTTTAGTTTAGTTAGGTTAGGTAGATAGTTAGTTAGTTAGTTAGTTTAGGTTTAGTAAAGGGACAGTACACCCCCAAATCAAAAATACATGTTTTTCCTCCACCTGTAGGGCTGTTTATCCACTTAGAGTGTTTTGATGTGAGTTGCTGAGCTTTGGAGATGTCAGCAGTAGGGGTGTAACGATACACAAAAATCTCGGTTCGATACGTACCTCGGTTTTGAGGTCACGGTTCGGTTCATTTTCGATACAGTATGGGAACAAAAAGCAAAACCTAAATTTTCTTGTTGTACATTTGGGTGTACTTCATACCGGGGCTCAATCACCTTGAGCATGTGTTTAAAACCAGGATTTTCAACAACTGAATATGGTCTTAGATCCGCTGCTATAAAAACTCCAATGGCTCTTGTTATAGCTTTGGCCCGATCTGAATTGCCAGGGAGAGGCTGCTTGAATGCCGAGGTCAGCTGCTTTTGCACTATGTTGGTTTTTCTTCTTGTAGCGGTGATATTTACACTCGGGTGGTGCCGTTTTAGGTGAGTTAGCATGTTTGTCCTGTTGCCGGAGACATACCTGATCTCAGCTGATCAGTGTCGGCACACCGCCCTCGTTTTATCCACCTGTCTTTCTCCGTTGCAATATTTAACCAGGAAGCCGAAGTGTTCCCAAGCAGGAGACTTTAGCGACAGGGGAGGGTCTTCAAGCTCCGGTTTACTGCTAGCAGTAGCCATCATGCGCACGGGCTGCAGGTGTAGCTGCACATGTTAGCGGCGGAACGTAAACACACGCAACTTCTGGCCCGTGAGCCAAAAAAAAAAAAAAAATCCGGCCCGTGAACTCACCCGTGCACAGCCCTGTACCGAACCGAACGTCGCGTACCGAAACGGTTCAATACAAATATATGTATTGTTACACCCCTAGTTTATGCGCTTCCTTGTCATGGTCCATCGGGGGTTTATTTTTCTGTAAAATAATGCATAAAGTTCCACATGGCTTTGACAGAGGGCCAGCTGGGCTAAAGGTGAATGCTACTGAAGAAGGAAGTGACTCAACTTGAAACGATGAATTCTGAACCTCACCCATGTTGTACTGTTGCTGTGTGGCTTCATGCCAAATGGTGTTAGAAGTGAGAAAAAAACTATGCTGCTTATTGGCTGGCTTTGTTATGTGACCTATTCATTGGGCTTTGAATGACAATGTGACATGACCCACAAAAGATGGACAAACAAAACATGTCATTGAACTCGCA
>JAJHUR010109884.1:0-5000 GCA_027495735.1 Lutjanus campechanus | reverse complement strand
TACTTAAAGTACTTTCATTTTGAATGCAGGACTTTAACTTGTATCAGAGTATTTCTACACTCCAGTATAGTTACTTCAATAATCTGAGTACTTCCTCCTGCAGGTGACCTGCTCGTCGTCTCTGCAGGGTTTTGACCCTCAGGTGAGTTCAGGTGAACTTTATCAGACAGGTGAACTGACCCTCGTGTGTGTGTGTGTGTGTGTGTACAGTTTAATGATGATGTCATCACCACAGCTGTTTGACGCATCATTTCCACCTTAAATCAGACGTGATAATTGAAGTCTAAAGGGTGAAAATTGGTGTGAGTTCAGTTCAGGTTGAGACTTGATGCTGACGACCTCGACGGCCTTCTGTCTTCACACAGACGCAGCTGAGCAGGAGAACCGTGGAACGATGAGAACTGAGAACTCTTTAATATAATCAGACCGTGAGCAGCAGGCAGCAGCATCCTCTGAAAGTTCTCTTATATGTTCTCATAATTTTCTCTTCAGATTATTCTGTTGAGGAACAGGAGAGATGCTGTAAGAAGAAGAAGAACCTCCATCAAGCTCCCGACGTCATTTCAACCTTTTCTTTTGTTATAAATCTGGTCTGTCGAGGATTTTATGCTGAAAATGAGACCATGTTGAGTCCAACTTGGTCCAAATTCAGCCCAGAAATCAGACGTTTAAACAGACGTTGAAATTTGGTGTTTAGTCCGTCTGACTTTTCACCTTTTTACTTTCAACTAAAACTCTACGCAGACGAACGTCCTGAAATATTTTTCAACAACATGAACGTGACGTCTTTTCATTTTTCACTTTCAAACAGAATCTGATGTTTCTTAGACGACTTTTTTCAACCAAATGTTTTGTTGTTCGGGTTCTAAAATCTGATGTTTTACTGATTAACAGTTGGATGAATTCCTCTCAGTGAAACACTGATTTTTTTAAATATTATATTACATTATATTATACGATATTAAATATCCAATCCAAATGTATTTATGAGCACATTCACAAACAACGGCTGACGAAGATACTGTAAATCAAATATAGAAAAAAACTAAATAAACAATATAAACATAAAACCATAAAAACAAAGAACAGTTCTGCTCTCATGGTTTGTTCAAAGTCAAACAATAAAAATGTGTAACTATAGCCTCAATATTTTGATCATAATCTGAACAAATAATTATATCTAAATAATAATAACTGTTATTAATATAAATAATAAGTTTAATATTTGTTTTACGCTCGTGTTTTCTTGTGTTGGAGAAACAACACAATTATTTATATATTTATGTTTTTTTACAAGGTGAATTTATTTTATGGATCATTTTATGACACAGGTTTGTATAAATAAATATGCTCACAAAAACTAAAACTATACACAAAAATCTATATACAGTGAATGAAAGTGAATAAATAATAAATATTTGTCATGGTAAATGGTAAATGGTAAATGGACTGTATTTATACAGCGCTTTTCTAGTCTTATAGACCACTCAAAGCGCTTTCACAATTACATCACATTTACCCCATTCACACACACTTTCACACACTAACGACAGGTGGCTTCTTCTTCTACAGAAGACCCAACTTGTACATCAGAACTCATTCACTCACATTCATACACCGGTGGCGCAGCACCGGGAGCAGTTCGGGGTTCAGTGTCTTGCCCAAGGACACTTCGACATGTAGACTAGAGGAGCCGGGAATCGAACCACCAACCCTTCGATTGGGAGACGACCCGCTCTACCACTGAGCCACAGCCGCCCCCTGAGGACAGACGGGCTGCAGAGGTTCTGTGTCTTTATGAGGACTTGAATAAAGTCTGGAAGCTTTAAATTATAATTGTGGTTCTGTTGTGTTGTGATTAGTGTGACTATTTAAACTCTAAAGATAATTTAATAAGATAATTTAATGTTAGTGATTACAGTAGATATGAGAAATGTAAATTACTGATAATCTATAACAGGATCAGATTATATTGTGTTAATTATCATGTTCATTAATCAGAATCATGGACTCTATGTGCAATATTATTACTTTTTTATTACGTTTAATAGCATGTTTTAATACACGGTGCAATATTACTTTTACCATCACTATCTTTTATTATTATCATGTATAATTATATTAATTATACATACACATATACATAAATAATATAACTTTTTTAATATCTCTCAATACAACTGCAAATATTACTTCTAATTGTCATTACTACTTTTTCTATTTAGTTACTTTTGTATTTAACTATGGTTTCTTTGTGTTTACTCTGTATTTTATCTTTATATTTCACTTATTTGTTGCTCTATTGTTGTTATCATGTTACTGTAATTTTGGAGCAATGTGGCACAAAAAATGGTTTTGGGATCAAAGTTCTAAAAGTAAAGTTCTGCCTTATTGTATCTGATCTTGTCTTGACTTGATCTCTTGTCTTCCCTCGATCACCTCCTGTCGTATCATATCGTATCATTTTATATCATATCATAACGTATCCTTCAGTTTCGTATCGTATCGTATCGTATCGTATCATATCGTATCGTATCGTATCGTATCCTTCAGTTTTGTATCGTATCATATCGTCAGGAACCAAACCATCAGTTTATAATCCAGATGATCGAAGTCACTTCAGCTGGAGTTCAAACTGAAACTGAGCACATCTGAAATGTTGCTAATAAAATCTCACTGAGCAGAAAACTGTGCACACAGCTACAGTAAATACAGCAGCTCAGTGAAATAAACACTGAACACAATATTAATGTTCAGTTCTGTGAGGAAACACTTTATTCTGCCAGCAGTGTTGGTTCTGTGTGGTTCTGTGTGGTTCTGTGTGAGGTGAAGTACTGAGTACAAACCTGCACACCTGAAGACAAAAAGACAAAACCTGTCAACAGTTTGATCTGTGAGTTTCATTTAATCCTGTTACAACTGAAATATCTTCATTTTCACTCAGAGTCGAACCCCCGAACACAGAAATAATACTCCATCTCTGTCAGGTGACCGACTGTCCGTCTTCTCTCACAGTGACACCAGACTTTTCTTTAAAAAGACACAAACTGTGATGTAACTGTAAACCAAAGTCAACCCACACGCCAACAAACACCTGAACACTTGATCTGAACAAAATCTGAATTATTTCCTCAAGAAACAGAATGACTTCACCAGAGACTGCATCCCTCCTCTTCATAAAAAACAAAACCTCAGTCACATGTGAGACTTCATGTTTTACAGAAACATGGAGGGTAAAAATAAACAGAAGAAATAGTCAAATAATAGAAGATAAAAGTAAAATTCAATAAATAAAAATATGTGAATAAGGGAAAATAAGGAAAATATGTTTTTACTTTATTTTAAGGTGCTTTAAAGTGAACATTACAATCATGAAATAATCTTTATTTATTCAGTCTTCTTCTTTTTTCTTTAATAATTTGATATTAATGATAATCTGCTGTTGCAGCGTGTGAACACCAGAGGGCAGCAGACACAGAAAAACCTCCACTGAAGGAATCAAACTACTACAAATACTCGCAGCTACTTCATTTAAATAAAAACTAGTTTTCACAAAAAGACGAACGTCTGCTGGAATTATGAGTTTTACAGCTTGAAATAATTAAATACTGAAATAAAACAATAATATAAGAAAATATAAACAAAGATGAATGAATGATGCAAAGATGAGAAAACAAAATAACATTTATTGATTGATTGAAGTCTTTATTTCGAACATGGACATGAATCATGAGACAGCAATGAAGTATATAATAATAATAATAATAATAATAATAATAATAGTACAGAATAAGTCCACCATGCCCGAAAAGGAGTAGGAAGAAGTAAAACTTATTTAATCCTACCCCTATCTCTATTTTGTTATTATTATTTAAAACTGATACAGAATAAAGTGCTGTTATGTAGAAAATATGATGATTGATCAGTTTCCTCCCGTGTGAAAGATGAGTTAATATCAATCAATCAAACTTTATTTATTCAGAACTTTTCACACAAGATCGACTGAAGAACTGATAACAGATCATAACAATAAAAATATAAACTAGAACAATGAATTGAGATATAAAAATAAAACAATAAAAACTAGGAGAGGATGAATATCAGGCCAGATAAGGAACTTTCTATCAGTATTTATTATTCTGGTGATTAAATTATAGCTGATCAATATCAGCTGTATCAATAATATCAAACAGGATCTTTGACAGATTCAATCAAAGTTTTTAATTCGAATTATCGGACAAAATTAGAAGTTTTTTTGATGAACTTCACTAGAAAAAAGTCAGAACTGTTCTTAGTTCTTGTTGTCATGGTGACGTCAGTTTGTTCTGAAATATAAAATCATTGATCATTGATCAAAACATCTATTCATTTCTGATCATCATCTGTGCACAAACTATAGTTTATATCAAAAAATTTTTTTAATTAAAACATGAGAAATTATCAGCTGGAAAAACGACTCACACTCTGAACCAAAAATTAAAAAGTCAAATAAATAAAAATGTTTAAGACAGATGTGAGTTTAAAAAAGGTTTTATGTTATAATAAGAGTGTCCTCAACATGAGGACAGAAAGACAAGTTCCTCTGTGTGTGTGTGTGTGTGTGTGTGTGTGTGTGTGTGTGTGTGTGTGTGTGTGTGTGTGTTCTGTCTGTCTCCTGCCAGCAGATGGAGACAAAGACCAGAACATGACGGAGACACAAACAGCAGTTCATCACAGAGTCACTGCAGGTTAAACACTGAGGGACACTGAGGGACACTGATGGACACTGAGGGACACAGAGGGACACTGATGGACACAGAGGGACACTGATGGACACTGAGGGACACAGAGGGACACTGATGGACACTGAGGGACACTGAGGGACACTGATGGACACTGAGGGACACTGAGGGACACTGAGGGACACTGATGGACACTGAGGGACACTGAGGGACACTGATGGACACTGAGGGACACTGATGGACACTGAGGGACACTGAGGGACACTGATGGACACGGAG
>JAJHUR010109883.1:0-13111 GCA_027495735.1 Lutjanus campechanus | reverse complement strand
CCCTCATTACCACCACTGAGGTGCCCTTCAGCAAGACCCTGAACCCCAACTGCTCCAGTGGAGCTGCTCTGACCAGCAGATCAGACTGTGGTTGTACTGGGCAGCTTCCAGGTGTGAATGTGTGAAACTGTGTGAATGTGATCAGGACGTTTCTGAAAAAGAGAGCATTGCTCTCAGTCAGACTCCCCTGAATAAATAAAATAAAATAAAATTGGTGCGTCATTCATCACTTTGAATACAAATGATAGATGGCTGACGAGGCTCTGAAGGACTGTTTCGTCACAACTGTGTGGGAGGAATTTTGTGATTCCTACGGAGAGGACGTTGATAGTTTCACAGATTGCATAACTGACTATATTAACTTCTGTGTGGAAAACACCATACCCACCAGGACTGTACAGTGCTTTTCCAACAATAAACCATGGATTAATCCCGACATAAAGGCTCTCCTTAAGGAGAAGAAGAGAGCCTTTAAGTCAGGAAATAAGGATGAGCTGAGGGCTGTGCAGAAAAAGCTGAGAAGGATGATCAGAGAGGGGAAAAACACCTACAGGAGGAAGATGGAGGATCAGCTGCAGCAGAAGAATGTCAGTGGAGTCTGGAGAGGCCTGAAAACCATCTCTGGCCACAAGGAACCTGACTGCCAAGCTGCGGGGGACCAAAAATGGGCAAATGACCTGAACATTTTCTTCAATAGATTTGATCAGCCATCTGCCCCTCCCCCAGCCCAGTCCTCCATGCTGCAACCCCCCTTCTCTGCACCCAGCGCCTACTGCCCACTCATCCACCTCCCCCACTTCCTCTACAACACTCAGCTCACAGCCACCCCCCACTGCTCATCTCATGAGCCCAACCCCCACACTCTCTAGCACACAGCCCCCCTGCTCCAACCTGTCCCTCACAACAACCCAGGTAAGAAACCAGCTCCAGAGGATCAAGGCAAGGAAGGCAGCAGGTCCAGATGGCATCAGCTCCAGGCTCCTCAAGTCCTGCGCAGATCAGCTGTGCAGGATTGTTGAGCACATGTTCAATCTGAGCCTGAAGCTGGGGAGAGTGTCACAGCTGTGGAAAACATCCTGCGTGGTACCTGTGCGCAAGACTCCGCACCCCAAGGACCTCAGCAGCTACAGGCCGGTGGCACTAACATCCCACCTGATGAAGACCCTGGAGCGGCTGGTCCTTGTTCATCTCCGCCCCCTGGTAGGACCATTGCTGGATCCACTTCAGTTTGCCTACCAGCCTGGCATCGGGGTGGACGTCATCTTCCTCCAACACCGAGCTCTCTCTCACCTGAAGAAACCTGGGAGTACTGTGAGAATCATGTTTTTTGATTTCTCCAGTGCTTCCAATAGCATACAGCCTGCACTTCTGAGAGACAAGCTGGAGCACACTGGGGTGGACCATCACCCTCATGTACTGGATTTTGGACTATCTCACCAACCGTCCACAGTATGTGAGGACCTGGGACTGTGTGTCCGACACGGTTGTCTGCAGCACGGGGGCCCCTCAGGGAACGGTCCTGGCTCCATTCCTCTTCACCCTCTACACTGCAGACTTCTCTTACAACACACCCTCCTCTCCTGGGTCTCCTCTTCATCTGCTCAAAACAGACCAAGCTGAAAACAGCGACAGAAACATTGTACCGTGTCGCACCACCAAACTTTCAGAACGTGCAGGTGTAGAATAAGTTTGTGTTTTATAAGAAAGATGAGAAACTCTGCTGCAAATCATTTATGTAAAACGTGTCTGACAGCAGAGAACAGAGACACAAGTCTGACCCACAGAGACGTCATGTGACTGAGAGAGCAGGTAACACGGAGCATCACTGTTCAAACACACTGATCAAAACCACAGCACTCTTCATATGAAGCAGAGCAGCACATAATCTTACTGCAAATATACTAATATTTTAAACAATTTCAAGTTTGTTCAGATTCTAATTTCAGCTACAGTATCTCATTTACACGAGATTCATAAGATGTTAACACCACTGTAATGTTTCCTTCTCTCTGCCTCTACTGTAACTATATTTAGTAAAAATATCTGGTTGTCTTTTTGCAACTAATAGCACTCTACAAATGTAGCATTAATAGAATCAAAATGTAAAGATTCACACATTGCATTTTCTTGGATTGCATCATATCGAATCGTATTGTGACAGAGCTGAATCGTATCGAACCGAATCGTTGGTCATTTAAAAATTCCTAAGATTTATCGTATCGTTGAACATGTATCGAGATACGTATCAAATTGGTCTCAGTGAGATACACACCCCTAATATGTATCATCTCAAAATGTAAGATCTTTCATAATTAAACATGGGAGTTTTTAGGCATCCACAGATACACTGAATATGAACTTTGAACCTAAAACTTTGAGTTTGTATTCTGGTTTACTGACACTTCAATATATTTGTAGGCATCAATAAATGATGAACAGCAGATCCTGGTGAGGTGAGTCTCAGTGGGGACAGGGACTCTCAGCACATCAGTTACTGTCTTCACTGTTATCAGCAGTGTTGCTGCTACAGACTGTGAAACAACAGTCCTCAGCTTGTCAGTGTGACACACAAACAGTGTGTGAGCTCTTGTTGTGTGTTCATACCTCAGAGTGTCCGGTCTCCAGTGTGGATCCTTTAGTCCAGCAGACAGAAGCGTCACTCCTGAGTCTCCTGGATGATTGTAGCTCAGGTCCAGCTCTCTCAGATGGGAGGGGTTGGATCTCAGAGCTGAGGCCAGAGAAGTACAGCCTTCACCTGTGATCAGACAGCCTGACAGACTGGAGACAGAGTAAAGTTTGTTTTAGCCCGAAGCAAAAACTTCTTAATCATTGTGGGCGGACATCAGACATCTGTGAGATCACAAAAAATATCTTTAAATCTGTTCTGGCTCTTTAGCTGCTACATGTTCCACCTTCTTCACCAGATAGTCTCTAACTGTGTCTCTCTGCTGTTTGCTGCTGGACAGGTAGTGTACAGTGGGTTCATCAGAGCTTGTTTGATGAAAACCGCTGCCTGTTGCTGCTGAAAAAGACACTGATTCATTCATTATCCACAGGGATGGAGCCTATCCCAGCTGACACTGGGCAAGAGGTGAGGTACACCCTGGACCAGTCACCAGTTCATCACAGGACTGACACAGACAACCAATCACGTACACCTAAAACCAATTTAGAGTCACCTACTAACCCAGTTTTTCCGAATCCTGGTCCTCAGGCCCCCCTGCCCTGCATGTTTTAGATGTTTCCCTGCTCCAACACACCTGATTCAGATGATCAGCTCATCATCAAGTCTCTCAAGTGTGTTGGAGCAGGGAAACACTGTACTAACCTATCATAACCCACTATTATTAACCTGCAGGTCTTTGGCCTGTGGGAGGAAGCTGGAGCGCCCCCAGACATCACAGACCCCCTGTTAAAGACCCAGGGTTTAGACCATTTCTTAAGACTGTGTTGGGCTCCATGATTTGATTGACATCAACATGGAAGCTAAACGATGTTCTATGTGTGGACCGGTGTGGACGAGAGCAGCAGCAAACATACTTCAGCCACCTAAAAAAAGTACCACCTGAAAATCTAACCATAAGAGAAGCTGATTTAGCCGACGGGAGCAGTGAAGTTTTGTTCCAACGTTTGAGAGGAACAACTAAGTAACTGATGTGGAATTAACTGTGTAATCCTTGTAAAAAATTTCCAATAGAAGTGAAGTGAAGAAAAACTTAAATGACAATATTTCAAATTTGGATTAAAATCACTTTCTAATATGTTTTAGATTCTGACTTTCATGTACATGAAACCTGAACTTGCATGGCTAGTAGGGTATTGTGGATTTGAGTGATTTGAATATCGCTTTAACATGTCAAGCATCATTTAAATGCTCCTCTGTTTAACAGAAAATAAATCCTTACCCGAGAGTCTCCAGTCTACAGTTTGGACTCTGGAGTCCAGCAGAGAGATGCTTCACTCCTGAATCCTGCAGCTCGTTGTTACTCAGGTCCAGCTCTCTCAGACTGGAGGACTGGGAGCTGAGGACTGAGGACAGAGCTTCACAGCTTCTCTCTGACAGATTACAGCCACTCAGCCTGAAGGAGAGTTAGTGATAAAGACAAACACTGAGACTGTTTCTGTCATCTACAATATAATAAAACACATTTACATGGTTACCTTTATTTTTGGATAATTATTGTTTTTTATTGAGAATATTACTGGGATCTAACGGAAATTGATGAAAATTTCTTAAATTATAATCATGTCTCTGGAATCACAAAAAATTTGTCTTAAGTAGACTTCAATGTATGTGTAAAAAGTTATGTATAAAAAGTTGTGCTAAAAAAAATCAACAAAAAGACAATGTGATTGGTGATTTTTTAAATTTCATGCATTAATCTGTGGAGACACAATTAAACTATACATGTGATGACATTATTATCTGCAGTTATCTGTGAACCTACAGAGCTTTGTTGGAGGCTTTGACCACTGGCAGCAGCCTCAGAAGAGCCTCCTCTGAAGCAGAGTATTTCTTCAGGTCAAACACGTCCAGATCTTGTTCTGATGACAGTAAGATGAAGCCCAGAGCTGACCACTGAGCAGGAGACAGTTTCTCTGTGGAGAGACTTCCTGAACTCAGGGACTGTTGGATCTCCTCCACTAGAGAACGATCATTCAGTTCATTCAGACAGTGGAACAGATTGATGCTTCTCTCTGGAGACAGATTCTCACTGATCTTCTCTTTGATGTACTTGACAGTTTCCTGATTGGTCAATGAGGTACTTCCTGTGTGTGTCACCAGACCTCGTAGGAGAGTCTGATTGGTCTGCAGAGAAAGACCCAGGAGGAAGCGGAGGACCAAGTCCAGGTGTCCATTTGGACTCTGTAAGGCTTTGTCCACAGCACTCTGGTAGAAATATGTTGGTTCAGGTTTATTTTGTGTAGAGGTTGATTGTTCTTCTGTCAGCAGATTGACACCAGAATTGATGAATGTCAGATGGACATGAAGAGCAGCCAGAAACTCCTGAACACTCAGATGGACGAAGCAGAACAACTTGTCCTGGTACAGTCCACTCTCCTCTTTAAAGATCTGCGTGAACACTCCTGAGTACACTGAGGCTGCTCTGATATCGATGCCACACTCTGTCAGGTCTGATTCATAGAAGACCAGGTTGCCTTTCTGCAGCTGATCAAAAGCCAGTCTTCCCAGAGACACAATCATCTTCCTGCTCTTTGGACTCCAGTGTGGATCTGTCTCAGCTCCTCCATCATACTTCACATTCTTCACTTTGGACTGAACCACCAGGAAGTGGATGTACATCTCAGTCAGGGTCTTGGGCAGCTCTCCTCCCTCTGTGGTCTTCAACACATCTTCCAGAACTGTAGCAGTGATCCAGCAGAAGACTGGGATGTGACACATGATGTGGAGGCTTCGTGATGTCTTGATGTGGGAGATGATTCTGCTAGTCTGATTCTTTTCTCTGAATCTCTTCCTGAAGTACTCCTCCTTCTGTGGGTCAGTGAACCCTCTGACCTCTGTCACCAAGTCAACACACCCAGGAGGGATCTGATTGACTGCTGCAGGTCGTGTGGTTATCCAGAGGCGAGCAGAGGGAAACAGTTTCCCCCTGATGAGGTTTGTCAGCAGCACGTCCACTGAGGCGGACTCTGTAACATCAGTCAGGATCTCATTGTTGTGGAAGTCCAGAGGAAGTCGACACTCATCCAGACCGTCAAAGATGAACACAACCTGGAACTCTTCAAACCTGCAGATTCCTGCTTCCTTGGTTTCAGTAAAGAAGTGATGAACAAGTTCCTCCAAGCTGTACTTTTTCTCTTTCAGCACATTCAGCTCTCTGAAAGTGAATGGAAATGTGAACTGTATGTCCTGGTTGGCTTTGTTTTCAGCCCAGTCCAGAGTGAACTTCTGTGTTAAGACTGTTTTCCCAATGCCAGCCACTCCCTTTGTCACCACTGTTCTGATTGGTTCATCTCTTCCAGGTAAGGATTTAAAGATGTCTTCTTGCCTGATTGTTGTTTCTGGTCTGTCTGGTTTCCTGGATGATGTTTCAATCTGTCTGACCTCATGTTCATCATTGACCTCTGAAGCCCCTCCCTCTGTGATGTAGAGCTCTGTGTAGATCTGATTCAGAAGGGTTGGGTTTCCTGCTCTAGCAATCCCCTCAAATACACACTGAAACTTCTTCTTCAGGTTAGATTTGAGTTGACGTCGACAAACTGGAGCAAAAGTTCCTGAATAGAAACACAACAAATATGATCAGTGAGTGGATGTTATTGTTAATATGAGAAGAGTTGTGTGTGGGAAAATCCTCTTACTGCTCTGTAGACAGTCAGACAGTGCCTCCTGCTTCATTGTCCTCAGGAAGTTCAGTGTGATCTTCAGAAATTTTTCCCTGCTGCTCCTCCTCTGTTCTTCCTCCTCACTGCCCACCACCTCCTCATCCTCACTCTGCCTCTCAAAACATTTTGGGTAATCTGGACTCAGAACCTTCTGGAACTTTTTCAGTTCATTCCTCACAAAACTGACAATGTTCTCCTCCAGGTGCTAGAAAGAATAAAATATAACTGAAAATTATATGTCTATTTTATTGGGAACTGAGGAAAAAGGTGTTGTTGGACAGTTAGAAACCATAAATATGGTGTCCAGGTCTTCTGGATGCTGCTTGACAGACTGACCACCAGGAACTTGTGACTTTTGGTCCTGAAGTCTGGGGAGAAAACAGGAAATATGACATCTTCAAGAGATATACATGGTTGCATAAATAGCTTTTGGCAACAATTTAAGAATCAGGTGATTCAATTTCTGGCATCAGTGACACTGGTATGTTATCTTTGTTTCCCAATTAACATCTGTACTGTAGGAGTTGGGTGAGCAAGGTTACAGACTTTGCTTAAGGGCACCTGAGTGGTGATAATGAGGAGGGGCAAGTGTTGCTATATAACATACTGTGCCCTGATGATCCAGCCACAAACCTATTTCTTGAACCTTTGGGCCAGTTATGCTGTGGTCTAAAGGTTCAGTTAAAGTTCCATTCCATAAAACGTTCTGTGTTGGCAAATAGCCATGGTGAATATCTGCCCAGATATTTTGAAAAATCCAGGACTGTATTGGTTGACATACCTCTTCAATGATGAGTGCAGGTCAGAAATATTTGGCCTCATGCAAGAACCACTCAAACAGATTTGTTCTTAAGTGGTGCAAACGAGTGATTTAGGAAAATTTGTCACATTCACTGATTTTCTCATATTTTAAATTTTCTTTCAGATACAAACACAATTTACAAGTGGTCCAGACCTGTTATAGAGTCATGTACAGTCAGTCTGCTGTAATCCAACACGTTTCTCATTAATGACTTTCATTAGTGTGAAAACATTCTGAGACTGAAATATAAATTACACTTCATAATTATGTCAAGATTATGTTTGACTGAATTTCAAATAATAATTGTAAATTTATAGCCTATCATCATAAATTTAATGCATTATTACCTACCGTCGGGTGTTTGGACCACATAGCTTTGCATGCAGGTTTATAAATTTGATGTCCAGGGAAACATCCTCTCTTATCCTGTCTCTGTGATGAAAACTTCCCCTTGACCTTCTTGTCCCACTGCAGTCATGTGGGGCAGGAAGTGTGGCCTTATATGGTATTATTTAGGCATTAACTATGTCAATTCTCATGCATGTGCTCTCAAATACATACTGGTGGATAATTTACAGTTATCTGAAGTTATGAGCATTTGCTAAATCTGACACGACATGTTCGTACAAGCCCATCATACAAACAGAAGTAAGAGAAATTTAATATAAGATTATAAAAAAGTTCTTGCATGAGGCTCATGGTCTCTTGACTGGAAAACTCTGTGTCTCTTTCTGTGTTTTTTTTCTTTACAGAAACCGGTTTGTGTGCTCAAACTACCTGAGTATCACATTGCTCACCCTCTTTGGGAAAGTTTATCCCAGGATGTGTAAAGGAGACTGATCAAGCCTAAGACAAGAGGAGTAATGCAGATTCCATCCTGTGGAAAAAGCTGGAGAGACGGCAGATAGCTCTGAAAGATGGCAGTCAGTGCATGAATGGTTAGCATTTTAAACTGCAGCTCTTGTGAGGGAACACCCACAAATAAGCTATCGAAACTTCTTAAGATATATACCCCGAGGATTTCCCAGGATGAGATTATGGATGCTGGAATATCAACCGAGAGTGCAGTTAGTGTTTGTGTCAAGATCTGCAAAAAGCCATGTGGCTTGAAGATCCATCAAGCTAAGATGAGATGCTTGAGGGAAGCAAAGTTGTGCAACACACAGGAGGACCTTCGAATCAAGTGGCCTGCAGTCAGCATAGAGAGTGAGTTCAGTCTAGTTTGGTGAGGATGTGAAAGGGATCCTTGAAGCCATAGCCAAAGGTGAGGTTGACCAACAGCTCCTGCTCATGTCTTAGTTATGGCACAAGTAAACTCTGGCAGGAGCTAAAATTGCAAAGGCATCAGTACAAAGTGGTGAGGGAGGATAACAGGGCTGCTACAGCACAGCTGTGGTATATCCTCGTAAAAAGCTACACCATTTTCCAGAGAGCAGAATGGCACAGGAGCAAAGCCAGAGAGAGGACCAGGAATCATGGCAGACTTCATCGCAAGGAGGATGCTTCGGGAAGGAGGATGCTTCCAGATCCCCCCTGTTGCTGAAAAGCCAGTCAGGAGCCTAGGCAAGGGCCTAGCCTTTACTGGGTCGCCTGGACGATGGTGTATGTTTGTTGAAAAACCCAAAAGACTAAATGACAACAAGTTATATCAGAGATAATGTGTCTAAGTGCAGTGGAGGTTGTATGTAATACTAGATAGGTTTTAATTTAGGAGAACTGCAGATTAACAAACTTTCTCCAGTTAAAATTCACACCTTTCTTCAGCAGAATGATGTTCATCTTTGAAGTTAACAGGCTCAAACATGGACCAGTCACTCTTCATGGACACACAGCTGGGTACAGGAAGGTCCAATCTCTGCTGGTGAACACTAATAGAAACAGACAGACAAACCAAGGCAATTTCAAATTTAAAAAAAAATCTGTAGCAGGTAAACATGGGTGTGAATGTATTGTGAGACTCCGTATATCTCTTGACGCATGCAGGTGTGAAGATATCGCGAGATCTCTTGGTCACATGGCTCCAGTATGAGAAGCTACAGTTGACATTTAGGCTAAAAACATGGTGTAAATGTCTTTTGGGGTGAGATTTTAATGTTGCAGCTTACGGGCAGTTGGATTATACCACACAAGCAGTATGGAGACATTTTGTGTTTGTTTTGTGTTCTCCTTTTTACATTTTAAAAGTGGCCACCATTCACTCTAATTGTACTGGATTTAGCTGCAACACTGTTTTCCACTGAGACTCCAGGAGTGTTTTGTGAACATCCTCTCTTCAGCACAGAGGTGAGTAGATATTGAGTGAATTTTCATTTTTCGGTGAACTATCGCTTTAAAACCCTAACTTACCATAAAACATTGTAAAACGTCTGTGGATTATTCAAGCTACTTGTACACAAGCTAGGCCCTTAGTGATTGATAAGGTATGATTGTTGAAAGAACCAAAACACCCAGTGACCCCAGGTTACATCTCAGATGATGTGTCCATTATACCTTGAATGATGTACATTTCTGAAGTTAACAGGTTTAAACATGGACCAGTCACTCTTCATGGACACACAGCTGGGTACAGGAGAGTCTGGTCTCTGCTGGTGAACACTGATAGAAAAACACAGACAAACCAAGGCAACATTCAAATCTTCAACTGTGTAGGAGCCATGAATGAATTTAGAGGTATTTTGTAGGTGTGTGATGGTTTAAATTTAAATATTGTTGTTTGTTATTGTTTATGATATTATTTAGGCTTTGGTGTGATCACGATGAGGGAATAAGTAGGTCAAACGGATGTGGGCCGGGGTGTCGGGTTAATATAGGCACCTGCTCACCTGTGTGGTCAGAGAGAGAGAGAGAGGGTGAGCGGGGTCGCCGTATTTTTTGTTGACTGCTATTTTCTTTGATCACTGTGATCACTTTGATTATGAGTTTGTGCACGGTATCATGAGTTGATTATTCTTTTTCATTAATAAAAAGTATTTCTTCGTATCTCAGTGATTTTTTCCGTTAAGCGCGTCAGACAAAGGAAAGGCCTGGTCTCAGCCTCTCTTTGTTTTTTAAGTCACTACAAACTGCATACTTTTGTTGCCATGACAACTTGATAACACTGGCAATCAGGGATAGTTTATCACACTAAATAGTAGGCTACATAAGAATGATTGATTTGTCATGAACAGTTAGAGATGGTCATCTCACCTCTGAGCTTTGGTCTGGCTGTCATGTTCCCCACACAGAGTGGTTTTAGAGGGAGGGACTCCCTCCTCTGTCTCCTCACACTGATTCATAGCAGAGCCCACACCTTCACACAAACACAACAACATGCTGTCAGAGCTCACACATCATTTATCATTATCACAGACATACAGAGCTCTGACTGGAGGAAACTAATGAAGCTTTTTCCAAACAAATTCACTAAAATACTAAATACACTAACCTGAACTGATTAATTCAGATTGTCAGAAAAGTTTTGGGAACCGTTAGATTAGCTGATTAATTACAGGATGACAGTTTTGATGACTTTCACTTACTTTTATCCAGTAAGAATAACAAACATGAGCTGGTTCAAGCTCCTTCAATAACATTTTAAATGAAAAAGTATTTTGTCTTGTTGAATGTCAGTCTTACCGTATAAACTAGTCTACTAGAAACACACAGGCAATTGAACCTGCAGCCAGAAACCCAGTGAGAGTCAGAGAATCACAGAGCAGCTGGTGTAGTTTTGCTCTCAGGCCACTAGATGTCCTCACTCATCTACAGTGAACACAGAGCAGCTCAGTGCTCAGATAAATGCCTTGAGGAGAAGAGAGTCATATCTCTGTAAAATTCACTGACAGAATGAGAGTGAAGTGAAGATTAAAAGTTTGGGTGGGTCACAGAGGATTTTCAGATTTCCTTCAACCTTCAGGTTCAGGCAACGTCACACAATAATTATTAGACCTCTAAAACAGGTTTGTTTGACTCAACATGAATTTATACAAACTTGACAAAACTGTGATTCAAAAACACAAAATCATCAAAAGTTATTCTTTTTCTGTCGCTCAAAAGGGGGAACATGACATTTTGGCAAAGTACCCGTATGTACCGGTCTGATGTATCCTAAACTTTAAAAAAAATGGAAATTGTTTCTTCAGACCTAAAATAAATATTGATGTGAAACAGGAGAGTCCCACTTACTCGTATTTCCATGAGTGTTCGTCAGTTCAGCTGCTCACTTGTGTCCTGATCAGGTCTGTGCAGAAAAACAGGGTTAGATTCATCTGAGTGTGATCACCTGCTTCAATAATGATAATAAAACACTGCAAACCAGCCTGAACCTGCAGCACAGGACAAAGTTCAGCTTTGACTGTTTTAATATCAGTTAATCAACTGATATATTTAACATTGTTTTTGTAGTTTTCATGGTGTCTGATGAGCAACACAGAGAAAATAAATGTTGAAAAGACATCTGTATGATGCATGGTCATTATGTCATTGGACTGGTGTAGTTAAACTGTCATAAGAAAATAAATAACCAGTGGGACACAGATATAGAGAAATTTATAAATACATATTGTACTGTATTCAACCTACCACCATCATCTCCACTTGTTTGCTTGTTTGTTTGTTTTTCTATGCTGTTATTGGATTGATTGTTGTCTTGTCCCAAACTGAGCTCAACAGTGAAAATCCTATTCTTCTTCTTAATATAGAATTTATATTATTAGTCATAATGTTGTAACCATCTGAGGTCGACTGACCACGAGCTGTGAGATTGTGAAACAGTGATTTCTTCTCCTGTGGAAGCCACAAATCAGTAAAATATAAACCTTGTTTTAAGAGAAATATTATTTGTGATGTCATGGAGAAGTACCATTTAGAGGCAGCAATTGTGACTCTGTTAGCTCTCTGCCTCCCCCTATTGGTTGGAGTGGGTTTAACCTGACTACAGTTTGGAGCAGTCCTTATTGATTGCTGTGCACTCTGATATTGTGTTCTAGTAGTGTGTTGAGTGCTATGTTCTTGTTATCTTAGTGCTGTGTGCAGTGGTCATTCACTTTGTTCAAAGAATTGCGTCAGCTTCTAAATATTCACAAAACAAGAACTTCATCATATCACCCCCAGTCGGATGGTCTCATTAAGCGATTTAACCGCACGTTGCTGTCTATGCTGTCACTGTTTGTGGAAGAAAATCAGTCCAATTGGGACACCTTGTTGCCATATGTGATGATGCCATACCGTAGCTTTTAGTATAGTATAAATAATAATAATGATAAAAAAAAATAATAATAAAAACGACCCGCAGCAGAGAGGGAGAAAGCGTGTGAACAGATGTGCCAACTTGATAAAAACACTTTTTATGATCATCAATCATAATATAACTGTGGCAGGCCCGGAGTGGCTAATCGGGAGGACCGGGACAATTCCCGGTGGGCCGGTCTAATGATTGGGCCGCGAGGGCCGGTGTTCACTCTTTTTTTTCCTTTTCTTTTCTTTTTTGGGCCGGTGTTAAGTCATTGTGCTGGGTTGATTATGCTGCTACCGCTGTCCCTGGGTCGCCTCTGCCCCCACTGGCAGCTCTTTTTTTTTTCTTGCAGACGCACCCTGACGTAACACGTCCGTGCAGAGCAAGGGTGGCGCGGAGAACGCAGCCAAATGCGCTAAAATTGGCAACTTTTTCTCACGGTTTGAAACCACAAATGAGGACGATGAAACGAGTTGTGCATTGTGGCATAACGTTATATAATTTAAATAACAGTCTGACGCAACGCCACATAACTGGGAAACTTTTGAAGCAAGCTCCAGCTCCAAGCAGCCCACAAGTCCAAAGTGGGCAGGTAGGATTTCTCATTGAGTGAATATTATTAGAATTAATATAATGAAGAGTATGGTGTAGACCTGCTCTATATGAAAAGTGCCCTGAGATGGTAGATGATTCAGCACTATATTAATGAAACTGACCTGAATTGATCAGAAGGCTTTGTAAAAAAAAAAAAA